>CM066034.1:713635990-713753145 GCA_033557465.1 Ichthyophis bannanicus
TCGTGGATAATACTTGAACCCCTCCTCCCAATGTGCAGTGGCAGCCAAGAAGGCAAATAGAATGCTAGGAATCATAAGGGAAGGAATGGAGAATAAAACAAAGAATATTATAATCCCTCTGTATCGTTCCATCATGCGACCTCACCTTGAATATTGTTTGCAATTCTGGTCACCCTATCTTAAAAAGGATATAGCGGATTTAGAAAAGGCACAGGGAAGAGCTACCAAAATGGTAAAGGGGATGGGTGGATACCCCTATGAGGAGAGGCTTAAACGTTTTTGGCTCTTCAATCTGTAAAAGAGACAGCTGAGGGGAGATAAGATAGAGGTCTATAAATTAATGAATAGAGTGGAACAGGTAAACGTAGATCGATTCTTTATGCCATCAAAAAGTAGAAAGACTAGGGTACATGCAATGAAGCTACAGTGTAGCCCATTAAAGACTAATAAGGAGGAGGAGTGGCTTCATGGTTGGGGCAAGGTACTTCAGGCCAGAAGGTCAGGGGTTCAAATCCCACTAGAGGACAGCAACCTTGGGCCGGAAGAACTGGGGTTTCTAGTCCCACAGGTGCTCCTTGTGGTCTTGGGCAAGCCACTTAACCCTCAATAGCCCATGTTCCCTGTAAAATAGTTATCTCCAAGTTATAATGCCCTGTTCAATGTAATTTCAGTTTGTTCAATGTAAACAAAATTACGGAACATGCAAGAACAAAAATGGAGAAAACACAAAACCGAGGAGCGCAAAAAGGCTTACCTCAACCTCCTGTCAACATACAAGAATGAGGTCAACCAAGCAAAGAAAACACCACACAAGCACACTCAATAAGGCCCTCAACAGGCCTAGGGAGCTTTTCGCTCTCGTCAAATCCCTCACCAAGTCTCCGCAAGAAACCAACCCTAGTGGTTCCATAACAGCCCATCGGCTAGGGGATCATTATGCCAGCAAGCTCAATCCCACAGCACCTGCCCTCCCCGCTCCAAAACTGGACTCAGCCAACTCCCTTCAAGTAATCAACACCCGGGGAAGTCCTGACCAGGGCGGAAAATGGTCAACCTTCCAGAGAGTGGATGACCAGCAGATAAAAGACATCATCACCAACCTAAGAACCACTACCTCCCCTCTTGACCCCTGTCCAGCCTCCTGGATCAAGGCAACCAAAGAGGAAATAGCGCAGCACATCTCCCACATAGTGAACCTTTCACTACAACAAGGCCTCATGCCATCACTTCTCAAGAAGTCTCTTATACATCCCATCTTGAAAAACAAAGCGCTCAACAAGGACGACCCTACCTCTTACCGCCCTATCTCAAGCATACCCTTCCTCGCCAAGATCATTGAAAAGGCAGTGCAGCGGCAGCTGCAAAACCACATTGATGACACAAACGCCCTTGATGTGCATCAATACGGGTTTCGGCAACATCACGGCGTAGAAACCCTCCTGTTAGCCCTAATGGACAAACTACTCAAGGGTCTGGAAAACAAGAGCAAGATGTACATGCTTATATTCATAGACATCTCAGCAGCCTTCGACTCAGTGCATCACCCCACACTTTTAGAACGACTCGAGTCCATAGGTATCTCAGGAACTCCACTAAAATGGTTCTCCTCCTATATAACAAACAGAATGCAGCAGGTCAACTTCAACAATGTCAAAGCAACCCCCTTCCCGCAGACCCAAGGCATTCCACAGGGCTCCGCCCTCTCCTCCCTCCTTTTTAACTTATACCTTCAACCAGTATGCAATATTTCCAGGGCCACGACATCAACTACCATATCTACGCAGATGACCTAATGCTCTATACACAACTAGAGTAAATAACCCAAACCTCAACAAGCTAGAAAATTGCCTACACGAACTTCAAGTCTGGCTCCAACGCAACAATATGTCCATAAACCACAAGAAAACAGAAGCAATGTGTATCTCCAGGAAACCGGGATTCGAGCCTCCCCCACAATGGTCACCATGAACAGTAATAACTACAACATCAAAACAGAGATAAAATATTTGGGAGTGATGCTTGACAGCAACCTACATATGGACAAGCACCTTTGAATTACCAATCGGGCTATTTTCCACAAATTAAGAGTCTTGCAGCCCCTACGTAGCATCCTCGATCATACTGACTTTAGATCTGTCGCTCAAGCCCTCATCATCCCACACTTGGACTATTGCAATGCCATACTGCAAGGCCTGCCAAGAAAAACTATAAATATTCTACAAATGGCACAAAATGTAGCGGCCCGAATCATTATGCAAAAAGGACTCTCTGACCACATTACGCCCACGCTAATTGAGCTTCACTGGCTCCCAATCACGGCCCGCATTCAATACAAAATCATAGTCACGACTTTCAAACTCATCCATGACATAGCGCCCTCACACCTCAACAGCTTAATATCCAATCTACCCAACAACAGAAGTAGACGAACACCGAACCTAAATACCCTCAGTATCCCGAAGTGCTTCACAAAGGTTAATGCATGCACCAGCAACAGAGCTTTCTCATTTATAGCTCCGGCACTCTGGAACCGGTTGCCAAGTGATCTACGTGAAGTCTGCGATCTGAAAGACTTTCGAAAACAACTTAAGACGCACCTCTTCCAATCACATTTCAACTTAACCTCATGAAATACACTAATCTCATGAAATGCACCCAGCCGTATGTAAATATGTATATAAGGATCCTTTGTATAAATTGTAAATATGTTTTTAAGTACCCTGTATGTAGCTGCGATATTCAATCAACTGTAAATCCTGTAACCCCATGCTTGCTGTGCACTATCTCCCCGCCCTACTCGAAATGTATATACTCTAATTACCGGCCGGTACAGCCAACTCTACCATGTATAGCAACCGCTGCTTATCACTGGAAGCAGCGGGATACAAATGTACGTTAAATAAATAAATAAATATATAAACCACACTGATGCAGAATAGCACGGTATATAAGAGAATAAATAAAATAAGAGAAAATATTTTTTCACTCAATGTGTAATTAAACTCTGAAATTTGTTACTGGATGATATAGTCAAAGTTGTTAGTGTAGATGGGTTTAAAAAAGATTGGAGAAGTACCTGGAGGAAAGGTATAAAGTTATAGACCAATTTCTCATCTTCCTTTTTGGGGAAGGTACTTGAATGGGTGTTAGTTAGTCACCAGTTAGGATTTTGTACTGGCTACAGAAACAGCTTTATTGGGTCTGCATGATGATAAAAAGAGGGGGATGGAGGGTCACGTGGTGCACTGGGGGGAGAATGGGGGCTTGCTGAAAACCCTCTCCCAGGGTTTCTCCAAAAGCGCTCATATTCACCGGCATTTACCCCGCCATGTAGATGCTGGATGGTGAGAAAGTTTGCCTTCATTCCACTTGCCTTTCAAACAAGTATTATTTATTTATTTATTGAGACAGATTTGTATGCCACCTTATCCTTCAATCAAGGTGGTCACGTCACATCACAATTGGAGGGTTACATTTAACATGGAGTGGAGGAATGGCCTAGTGATTGGGGCAAGGTACTTCAGGCCAGAAGGTCGGGGGTTCAAATCCCACTAGAGGACAGCAACCTTGGGCTGGAAGGACTGGGGTTTCTAGTCCCACAGGTGCTCCTTGTGGTCTTGGCAAGCCACTTAACCCTCCATAGCCCATGTTCCCTGTAAAATAGTTATCTCCAAGTTATAATGCCTGTTCAATGTAATTTCAGTTTGTTCAATGTAAACTGCACTGATGGAAAATAGCGTGGTATATAAGAGAATGTAAATAAATAAATAAAACATTAGGGTACTTGTAAACATTTAGACAACAGAATTACTTAACACCATTTAGACAGTACAATTAAGGGGTAACATTTAACAAGAGGGTGTTTAATAACGTGTGTAGGTAGGAAGAGTGTGTGTCTAGTTGGCAGAGGTGGTTGTGTTTCTGTTTGGGTATGGGCTGTTGTCTAAATGCTCGTATGATTCTATAAATAACAGTGTTTTGAGGTCTTTGCGGAAATCAGTGATGTCATCTAGTGCCCTCAGGCTCGTTGGCAGGGACATTCCATAGTGTGGAGGCCAGTAGTGATGGAGCTCTTTTTGAAGTTGTTTGCTTGGTTTTGTGATAGTCTGCAGGTGTGCTGATCATGTTGTTGTTGTTGGCTCTTCTTGGTCTATTGCTGATATCGCTTGTTATAACGTCTTGGAGTACGTCTGCTGAGAGATGGTGAATGATTTTGAAGATGATCATGATTGTTTTGTATTTAGCTCGTGCCAGCATTGGGAGCCAGTGTAATTGCTGTAAGACAGGGGTGATGTGCTCTGTCCTTGGAGTGTCTGTAATGATGCGTGCTGTGGTTTTTTGCACCATCTGTAGTGGGTGTACTGTCTGTTGAAGGAGGCCTTGGTATAGTGAATTTCCATAGTCAAGCAGTGGTGTGATGAGTGCTTGGCACACTGTGCGGAAGTGGTTCTGACAGAGTATTGGTTTGATTTGTCTGATGGTCCTCAAACGTTGATAGGCCTTGTTTGCGGTTTTGGTGATGTGGGATTACAGGTTCAGCGCTCTGTCCAATGTGATGCCTAGATACTTAACTTCTTCTTTGGCTTCTATATGTTTGTCTAAGATGTTGATAGTTTGTGGAGGTATGAAGGTGGGGTTCCTGGTGACGAACATTGCCTCGGTTTTATCATAGTTGACCGTTAAGTTGTTGGCTATGAGCCAGTCATTCATGTCTTCGAGACATTTGGTTGTTGTTGTGGTATTTAGTGCTAGTAGGTTGATTGGGGCGTATATCATGATGTCATCAGCATAAATGTGATAGTGTAGTTTATGGTGCTTGATGATGTTGCATATGGGCTGGATGTAGATGTTAAAGAGCATTGATGATAGGGCTGATCCTTGTGGTATTCCTTGCATGACTGGGAATTGCAGTGATTTCTTTTGGTCTCATTTGACTTGTTGTGTTCGCCCTTCCCAAGTATGATGTAAACCAATTCAGGGTATTCTTACATAGTTCTATCTGTTGTAAGCGATGCAGTAGCTTAGTGTGGGACACAGTGTCAAAGGCCGCCGAAATATCCATGAACACTAGCAAGAAGCCGTTTTTATGTTGTCCATGCCTCTTAGGAGATTGTCAAAGAGGGAGGTGAGTAGAGTTTCTACACCATGTTGGGGCTTGAATCCATGCTGATGGATGTCCAGTGGGGCATTTATGTCAATATGGTCCTAAAGTTGTCTTTGCACTGCCTTTTCCATGATTTTAGCAAGGAATGGCAGGTTGGAGATGGGACGGTATGATTTTGGTTCGGATGGGCTCAGGTTGCTACTTTTGAGTATTGGTCTTATCATTGCATGCTATAGAGGTTGCATGCTTTAGAGGTTGTATCCTTGTTGGAGTGAATCTTTGATGATTTTTTGAAAGTGATGAGAGAGTTGGCTTTTTGTAGCTTTCAGCCACGCTTCTGGGCATGGGTCTGACGGTGAAGTTGTTGTGTTTAGTGTGGCGATGAGAGTGACCAGGAAAGAATGGAAATAGAAGAAAATGGTATTTGTGCCTTTAAAACTTCTGACAGCCCAGCTTTGCACAGAGGTAGAAAAGCTACTTTGAAAAAAAGTCAAGCCAAGCCACGCCCTAGCTCTGATGAGGAGGCAGGCTTGCTTACTGACTATGAGCACATGTGCAAAGAGAAAGGTGTGGCAGTAAGGAAACAGGTTTTTAAACCCGTCTCAAAACAGAAGTTAGTTAGTTCTCAGAGGAGTTCTCAGGAGAGTTCTCAGAGTGCTCAAGAGGCAAGGAGTTCTCAAGGAGGAAGCAGTTCTCAAGGAAAAAGAAATTCCCAGGAGGAAGAGAGTTCCCAGGGGGAAGAAAGTTCCCAGGAGGACAGAGCTCAAGAGTAAGGAGAGCTGAAAGCCACGAGGAGACTAACGTCCAGTTGCTGAAGGCTGAAAGCAGAGAAGGAAGCACTTCATACCTGAGAAAAACTCCCAAACCTAAAGCCAGCAGAAGGTTAGTTGGAAGGGCTACAAACCAGCTGGAACAGGTGCCTTTATCCAGTATTCAGGACCCGTGCTGTATGCTCCAACTGCTAGAAGGTGGGTGGATACGTTACTTTGGGGAAAGAACCAGAACACAACCGAAAGCAGTGCAGTAAACTGGGACACAGTAGAAACTTTAAAGCAGGCATTAGAGGGAGGGAAAGTTCACTCTCCTAATGTTAATGTTCCTTACCCAAGAGAGAAGTTATGGAATGAGTTTTGTGAATTCCTACAAGCCAGAAAGCTTGAAGAAGCTGTGGATTATAGAAACAGAGATAAGCCAGCCGTAGTCCAAGGACCCATGCAGATGGATCTATATGAGTCACAGTCCTTTCCAGAAGATATTACGATGGAATTCTAGTTTTGTATTAAGGATGCTTAAAAGCTTGTAAGCAGTGTTAAAAGAAGGTTTCATAGAAGAAGAAATTTACCTTTGCTGAAATTGCTTATAAACTGTGCTGTGTTTTGCTTTATTAAAGATAACAGCTTTTGTTAAAGAGATTTGTGCTCAGTTCACCTTCAGTTCCAGTTATCCTTATTTTACTCTTGTGTTATTGGAGAAAAATTCATTTTGTGTTTGCGTGCAGAGCTTTAATGCGTTTGGAAATCCACAAAATAAATATTCTTGTTGCCTCAACCAACGGTTGCACAACTACAGTTTGTCTTTTTATGCAAATTACCAACTACAAGTCCCAGAGTGCATTGCTGGTGACAAGGAGGAAAGTTTCATTTAAGGACAGACAAAAGGCAGCTCATAGCTGTAAGCCTTAGGCCCAGGCTAGGGTACCACATTAGTCCAGATATAATGTCTTCTACTTGCTGCTTTGTTGGTATGCTGAAGCTCTCCCATGCTTTTTTTTATCTTGTAATCGTTTGTTTGTGGTGTATTAGAGCATATTTGGTTGGTGGTTTTTGACTTCATGTAATCTGCCTATTTTGTGGGTCAGGGTGGTGTGTACTTTGTTGTGTGTCATCCTTGGTGAGCTTTTGGACAATGCTAAAGAGTTCTCTTGGTATATTAGTAGGTCTTCATGATTAAGTTGGTATGGTGTGGCTGTCTACACTCATTTACTAGATTATTATATTCCAGTTGCTTGCCTCTGTATTGAACCGGTTAGTAGGTTGTGTGATTGGTTCCGTCTCCATTTGCTTTCCAGTCTTCTGAGTGTGCGATTGGCAATTCTGATTATAATTTGAGTAACATGGGGCGTTGGATTATTTCTGTGGTTTGTCTGTTCTGTGCTCGCCGGGGCAGAGGTTCAGTTAGATATTATAGTGTTCCATTTTTCTGTCTTGAGGATCAAGGATGTCCTATTCCTGTTGAAGTTGTGGAGTGATTTTTGTTTATGAATGAGTCTTTGTTGAAGGCTTTTACACCGTCTGGTGGCTATTAACCCCCCAGCGAAGCAGAGTAAATCAGCAAACAAAAAGGAACAAAGAGAAGGGAAACAGCAGGACGGGGCCGCGGAAAATGGGCAGCCCTCACAAGATTGCCCCAGTCGCAGCTCACCCCTCTTCATTGCAGACAAGACTCATTGGTGGATTTGGAAGTTACTGGAGGAGTGGTGGGAGCCCTATATATCAAAACTAGAGGAAAAACTTAATGGTAAGCTGGAATTCTATGGCTCATATTTTTAGTGGGTTCAAGAGACGACTGCATAAAGTGGAGGCAGGGTCGCCTCTGATGGCCAAGAAGAGGCTCTCCCTTCTTGGTGGAGAAGAATATTCTCTGAAAGTCAATTTGTTTTTTATTCCTTAACAGACTTTTACGCCTTGCGAAGTTACTAAGCAGGGGAAGCCCGACAACTTGGAGAATAGGGGGTGGCGGATTAAAAACTTACAATTTTTTGGTATCCCGGAATCGAAGTGAAGGAGGTGGAAGTAGATTAAGAGGGATACCCTTGAGGCATTGCTGCCAAAATCGCACGGTCACTGGGGCGCGTGGGCCCTATAGTTATTGAAAGGGCACAAAGTTTGGGGCATACCCGCATACATGATCAGCAACTGGTGTGTGGTATTGGCTAGATTCCTGAAACTTTGCACAACAAGGAATGCATACTAAGAGCTGCTGCCCCTAGGAAGGGACCCCTACTGTGCATGACGGGGAGAAGTTAACACGTAAACTTTCTCAGGGATACTAACCGGCATTTTAGCACACGAAGAGGCGAGCTTATGCAGGTGTGGCTCAGAAGCGCCGGGAGGATGCTAAAATAAAGTTCACGTGGTTGTATTCCTCTCCGGCTTAGCTTCTTTGTGTATGGGGACAGTCTGCACAAGTATTTTATACAGCCAGAGGCTACCGCCCCAATAGTGGGGACAATTTCTAAATCCAAACACTCAATAGGGGGGGTGGAGTAAATCTTCAGTATAGAGTCACGGCCAGTATAGATTGATACTAGACAAAAGAAAAGTTAGACCCAACAGCTTTATGGTAAACCGTAAACTGGAAAAAAGGGGCGGCCCAAGGGGGGGTGCCCGGGGCCATTGGCGGGAGAATGCCGGTGCGGGGCCTCATTTGCATAAGTGGTCTTATTTGCATAAATATTTGCATACATGTTGCCAATTCACTAACTTGTAAGTAAAACATGTAGTCTCGTAATTAGTGTTATGGATAAGAAGAAAGGACTAAAAGATTTCTACAATTACTATAATTCCAGTGCCAACAGCCAGGCCACATTACGGAACTACTAAAAACGCTGCCCGTTAGAAACCCATAGCAAACCCGCTGTATCCTGACAAGCATTACCAAGGACTCACAAAAGCACCAGACCCTACTGACCCTATCAAAAGGGGAAATCACTGCAAATATTAAACCAGTACATGGTTTCAGAGAATACTGGGGGAAAGAGAACCAAAGTGGCAATGTCAAATAGGTGGATTACATACAACAGGAACAGTACCTCAGCTCAGTTACAAATGCAGAACATAGACCATCAACCAAACCAAGGAATCGACAATGTAGGAAACAGGAAGGCAATAATTAAACTGGGACAAACCCAAAACACAGGCCAAAACTTGGTATGTAACAACAACATATGTATAATGATAAAAACTACATCCACCACAACCCAAACCTCCCCCAATTTCCTCTTGGTACCAAACAAAGCGCAGACGTTAATGATTGACATTTCCCAGAGCTTCATATTGCCAAGTTAATTAAATGCAAAATAAAGCGATATACTTTGTCTACCTTTTGTTGGCATTTTTTTTCAGGTGCACTTGCTCCAGCCAATTTCTTCTGGTTTTCTTCATGTTTTTCCTGCTAACTTCTCCATCGTCTGCTGTCACCTTGTCCTTTCTTCTCTCTTCTAGTTGTTCTTTCCATCCTCCTCTCTAACATCCTGCTTAAACATAGCTAATTCTTTCTCCTTTTTGCTCATTTCCTTATTCTTATTGCATCCACACCAATTTTACACCTCCATCCTCAATACACACTTACTCTCCCAATACCCGGCCAAATTGGTAGTTTTTTCATCCCTCCACACACAAAAGAATACCCCTCTTTTTCTATCTCCCCTGCATGCTTCCCCTCCATTTTTACTCTACACAGCCATCCAATCCCCATTCTCATCCTCCCGAACACCCCAGCTCTCCTCTGGGTCCAGACTCCAAGCCCATAACCCCTACACAGCCCACACTCGAGGACGGACTCAGTTTCCACGATCCCCTCCAACATGAGAAGATAGACTTCCCCTAACCCCTTCAGGCCATCCCACTTCACGCTTCCTAGCCCACCCCCCCCCCACTGCACGTCCCCCAAACCCCCCTCCATTGGAGAGATCAGTGAGCTCCCCCCAGCCTTCCCCATGCCCTCCCAATGAAGGCCTCTCGACCCCTCCCCTAGGTGGGGGAGATGACTTCCAGAGGATTTCCCCCCCCCGCTTCACAGTGCGATCCTCCTCCGAACTCTACCTTCAGACTCCTGAAAGAGGAGGTACTATCCCCCAGTAGGATCGTACTAGAGCACAGTTGTATACCGAGACCACCACAACATTCTCCTCCTGTGAGAGAGACCGCCCTGAGAAATCTCCCACAACCTGCCATTTCTAGCGGTCACTTTTTCCGTAGCCACCCCACCATCAGTCCCCCCCACCCATGCGACACACCCCCACCCCACACTGACCCACCCACTAGTCTACCCTCCAGCCGCAGCCCAATTCCAGTCCAAGCCCCCCCATGAGGCCTGCCTTCCAGTTCTAGCTATGAGCGGCCACTCCCCTGAGTCTCCCACCCTATAGCTTCCACTTCAATAGAGCCCCCCCCACCTGAGGAGGAAGATCCCCTTTCCAAGACCCATACTTGCATAGACTTTGATATGGACAGACGCTCCCCAAATTCCGCAACAGCACATTTTACAAGTCCTACCCGTAAGCCCTGCTAGACGCCAAGTACAACAAACTAAAACTCCCCACCCAGTCAATTTTCAAGTCATATGACTCCCATTCCCTCACAGCCCATTTCCATTCCACAGCTCCCTCACCTACAGCGAATTGCAGCTTCAAGCCTCCCTCCGTCCACTCAGTACATTGCCAGTCATAAGGCAATCCACCAAACCCATTACCAAGTTACTAGGCCCACCATTCAACCCAATTTTCAGTTTAAGCCCACCCCTATAAAACCCATTAACCAGTCCTAACCCCCCCCATCAGCCCACTGGCCAGTCGTAACCCATCAGCACCATTTACAGTCAGCCCAACCACTAGCCCATGGCCAGTCATAACCCACCCATCAGCCCCCCCCCCTAAGGTCTAAACCCCTCCCCATCAGCCCATTTCGACTGTCCTAGCGCCCCACATAGCCCATCTAGGCAAGTCCTAACCCCCCCATAGCCCATTAGCAATCCTAACCCCCCCATCACCCAGTAGTTTCCAGACAGCCCCCATCAGGCCCACAGCCCATTACCAGGCTTAACCCACCCCCCCCAGCCCATTTTCCAGTCTATAAACCCCCAATAAAACATTTCCAGTCAGCCTTCCATCAACCACCCAGACACTTACCCAGTCTTAACCCCCTAGGTCCCATTTCCAAGTCCTAACACCCCCCAAGCCCATTTCCAGTCCTAACCCCCCACCCACCCCAATTTCCAGTGCAGGCCTCCATCAGCCCCAGCCCATTGGCAGTCTTAAACCCCCCCCCAGCCCATTTCCAGTCTCTAACCCCCACCACCCAGCACATTAGTCCAGTCGCCAGACCACCCCAAGCACAGTTCCAGTCCTAACCCCACCCTATCCCCATCTGTCCAGTCCTAACCCCCCCCCACCCCATTTACAGTCAGCCTCCATCAGGGCCCAGCCCATTAGCAGTCCTCAACAACCCCCCTAGCCCATTTCTCCCGTTCCTAACCCCCCCACACCCAGCACCATTTCCAGTCATAAACCCCCCCAGAACATTTCCAGTCCTAACCCCCCCCAGCCCATTTTCCAGTCCGAAAACCCCCCCTCACCCCATTTACCAGTCAGCCTACATCATCCCCAGTCCCATTAGCAGTCATAACCCCACCAGCCAATTTCCAGTTCCATAACCCCCCCCCCCCCCACCCACCAGCACATTTCCAGTCCTAACCCCCCCCAGCACAATTTTCCACGTCCTAAAAACCCCCCCTAGCCATTTTCCAGTCCTAACACCCCCCCCCACCCAGCACATTTCCAGCTCCTAACTCCCCCCCAGCACATTTCTCAAGTCCTAACCCCCCCAGCCACATTTTCCAGTCCTAACCCCCACAACCCTAGCACATTTCCAGTCCTAAAACCCCCCCGCACATTTTCCAGTCCTAAACCCCCCCCAGCCACATTTCCAAGGAACAGCCTCCATCAGACCCCCACAGCCCATAACCAAGTCGTTCTAACCCCCCCAGCACATTTCCAGACAGCCCTCATCACAGCCCCCACCGCCCATTACCAGCTCTTAACCCCCCCTCCCCCTTATTCCCTTCCCTTCTGAGCAAATTAAAAAAAAACAAACACCTGGCTCTAGCTGCTGCCGCTTGGCACGCGTCCGTCAGCAGCAGCGGAAGGATGGATGGGTCCCGCGGGGCCCCCTCTCCGCGTTGAGCCCTCTGCAAGGGCTTTTCAGATTCGCGAAGGGAGAGTTTCTCCCTCGGTCTGGTAAAGCCCGCAGGGGCTAATGGGAAATTTCCCATCTGCCCCTGTGAGGAAATTTACCATTAGCCCCTGCGGGCTTTACAGAGACGCGAGAGGGGAGAACTAGATCCCTTTCGCGAATCTGAACAGCAGACGTGCAGAGGGATCAACGACGAGAAGAGGGGGACCCGCGGGACCATCAATTCTTGCAGCTGCTGCGAAGGAATAGCGCGGCAGCGGCCAGAAGACAGGTTTTTTTTTTAAATGTAATTTTATAAATGAAAAAAAAAAGCAGAATGTTTCTTTGCGCGGGGCCCCCTGAAACGCGGGGCCCTGTGCAAAAAAACATTCTTGCGTCAATGGACGGGCCGGGCCTGCCTGGAACCTTGGGAGAGGGAGCAAGAAATACAAGTATGTCTGAACACCGTGGTTTGCTGAAAATTATTATCTTAATTTCTTTCCCCAAGCCTGGAGGAGGTTGAGCATATTGAACTGGTGTGGGAGGCGTGGGGGAGAGTTGACATTGAAATTGGGACACATGGTGGTGGAGAGAGTGGAGGTTTTTTTTGAGCTGCGACGTATAGAAGATCAGCGATCCTGAGGATGTACTCTTCAGAGGTTGTTCCAGAGTGGGAATACTAATGCTGCAAATGATTATAAATCTGTATGTTAAGTGTTTTTTTTTTTTCCTGAGGAAAATGGAAAGGAAGGTATCCTGTGGGGAGGAAGGGGATAGAGAACTCATAGACTCAAAGTGTGCGGAGGGCCCAGACTAGGATCCCCTTATATATTTCAAAATGGGGGGGGGGGGGCGAGTCCATGCAGGGAGGGAACCCCTAGATGGGATTGTAGAGTTATGGGTTAAGCATGTTAAGGGGATATTGTTGAGTTAAGAGTGTGAGAGTGTTATTCTGGTGGGTACTAGGGACGCAGGGTAAAGGGAATTTGGTCATTGGTCGAGGGCTTATCAGAAGGGGGGATGGGGTTTGGGGAAAGAGAGGGGAGAAAGCCTAGCATTCATAGCATGGCCTGTTCAGTTGAGGGGAGTGGTTCACGGGCAAAAGGGGGAGGGGATGGGGGAGGAAGGATTAGGGAGGAGGGGAAGGAAGAAGAAGATGGTTTCACTTTGTAAACTTGGGCAATTGGGTGAGTGTTTTTATACGCGCGATGGCCAAAGCGGGAAAAATGGGAGTCTTAGGCTGGGTGGCTCCACAAAATAAATGGAATAATGGTGGAGAAATATTGCAGATTTATAAAGTGGGCAGTCCTGTAAGAGTAAAATCCTGCAGCGTTTGTGGGCTCAACTCTAACATCAAACACTATCATGTTTTGCGGGAATTGCCTAGGCACTGCTGCGATATAGTGTTTCTGCCAAGAAGACCTACCAGTACGGAGGCTGAACATGACCAAACTTAGTCATGACTGGGTGGGGCAGACCTTTGGTTTACTCTGCGATGGGGAAGAAGGGAGGAGTAGTTGTTCTTGTTAACAAAGAGCCTTCGCTTCATGCTTATAAAATATGAGATCAGATGGACTCAGGCGATGGCTGATTTTGACGTGGTAACGGAGGGGAGACCTTTCCTCTTGGGAAAATATTTATGGTCCTAACAGTACAGATGCCCCCTTCTATGTTAGGATGGCTTTCAAGCTAGAGGGGCTAACCCAGGGGACCCCTTACTTTTAGGATTATGTGGATTTTAATGGTGTTCTTGATCCGGGGTATGGACATTTCAAACCGGGGAAGTGTAGAAACTGTGTAGAGCTACATCATAGGTGCACTAAAAGCCCCTGTGTGCTTCGCGCTCGAAATTGTGGTGGACCCATGGCTCCTGTTATCATCCATCCGGAGCAGGACAATTCACATAGATCCCAAGCCACATGATTCAAGTGCTAGCATTGATTTCATAATGACATCAGAACCTTTATTTGGACAAGTGCTGGATGCTGACATAGGCCATGACAGAAGTGGTCAGATCACTCCCCGGTTTGGATGGGCATCTCCTGGTCGAAGCCCCCATCCTAATAGCGGCGTTGATGAGTTCCCTGCATAAATTTAACAGAGATGCTTAGTTTCGGATTTGCATTCAAGAATGCTGGCGAAATTATGAATCGCATAACATGCAGCATAAACCTACTCCGGAGCTTTTCTGGGAGGCGGCCAATGTAGTTCTCCTGGGAGAATAGCGTATATTGCTAATAGATGCAGACAAATAAACTGCCACAATTCTTAGGTTAGGAAGAAAAAAAAAAAAAAAAAAAAAAACGAGTTTGAACCAAACACAGGTGTTACGCTAGGACCCCCACAAAAGAAACTAAAGCTAGGCTAATGGAAACACAGGCGGCCCTTAACCACGTGTTACATCAATGTGCAAAGAAGACCAAAACTATAATTACCGGTTCCAATTATCTCGGTATGGTTATAAGTCAGGGAGATTGCTAGCCAGATGCCTTCGAGGACGTAGGGGCCCGAAAAAGATTGCTCCCCTACAGGGATAAGAAGGGGACGTACCACAAAGATTCCAGAAGCAATAGCGTAACTTTTTCAGAAGTTATTCCAGGCGATATATACAGGAGACGGCAACCCACAGGTTAGCTCGTGAACGTGTCAGCTTTAATTGCAAGGGCCGTCGATCTAACTCGTATTAACTAAGCAACAAACAGAGCTGCTCGAAAAGCCTAAGAACACTCAAAGAGACACTGAGGAATATCTAGGTGGCCCAATGTGGAGGGTGCCAGGCTTTAATGGGTACACCGTGAAGTTTTTAAAACCTTTTGCAGGAGGTGGTAGCACCCATTTTGTGTGAAAGTGTATAAAGGAACAGATTGAACGGGGTGACGATGAAGTGGAGGACCAACAAGGTTCATATTATTTTAATACCCAAGCCAGGCAAAAATCTACTGGCATGCAGCATCTTATCGACCTCTCTCTCTGATTAATTTTGATTTAAAATTACTTGCATAGGTATTGGCAGAGAGATTTGCCCCTTTAATGCGTGACGCTGGTGCAGGAATCCCAGCAGTGGGTTTTGTAAGGGGGAGATATGCTTCTAGAAACTTTTGAGAAATCATAGCCTCACTTGTATGGACCCACAAGCAGAGATTGGCATTTCTTTTGGTGAGTTTTGAAGCCGAAGAAAAGGTGTTTGATTGAAGTAGAGGGGAGTTATTTGTTCCTTCTCTTGCCACAATATGGAGTAGGGGACCAGTTCTTTGCAAGATCTGGTTATTATAATGCACAGCCAAAGGCCAGCGATGGCTAGTTAAGGGGGTGGTATTAGCTGAGGTTTCATAGAGGATGGGGGACCAGGCAGAGCTCCCCCCTATACATTGTTATTTGTCCTCTCGTAGATCCTCTGATACGCAAACTGGGGTCATGCGGAGAAGTGCTCGGCATTAAAATTGGATGGGGCAGAATTTAAGGGGTCTGCCTTTGCAGGTGGACCTGTTGGGTCAGATAGATTCGCCCAGAGCAGCCATTTCCCAGGGTAATGGAAGAGTTTATCTACGTTTTGCGAAGTTGCAGGTTTTAAAGATCAATAAAGAAAAATCTGAGGCTTTGGACCTAAAGGGAGAGCTAGCCGCGGCAATGGGACAGGGTTTTTCCTCTAAGGTGGGCCGGGACTGCTTTCACCTATTTAGGACAATCAACTAACTCGGGAATCCCGCCCAGCTTTATAAGTGCAATAGATAGTAAGGTGATTCTACACATGCAATCTAAATTAAAAGACTGGAAAGCTCTCTTGCTGTCCCTGTTAGGGTGGGTGCGCAGCTTTTTGTATGGTGCTTTTCCAAAAAACTGCTGTACATGTTACATACGCTCCCACTCTGAACCTACTTCGAAGAGAGGTTCTTCTAAGGATGGCAAGCAATGGAGTCACATGTTTGGTGGTCCCTGTGAGGCTTACATAGAGAAGGTTTTAGCGACAGTTCCACGGGTATATTAGTCATCTGATTGGCCAACGGGTAGAGGGGATGGCAGCGTTTGTGATTTTTGACAGAATGTCTCCCTAGCCAAAGGGAAGATGGGGTCCGGCTCCTAGTACGAAAGGCCTTGTGTAACAGGGCCAACTGGAGGACAGACAGTAGTCACACTTCTATGAGATTGGTAGAATAGCTTTCATCAGTTAATGTTAATGGAGGAGATTTGGAGGCAAGAGTCACAGCAGAGAAGTGGGGGGGCGTTTATGCAGATCTGGGAAGCGATATATCATCACGTTAGCACCCAGAGAACGTAATACTTTGTAAGGGATAAAGGTTGGTCCCTGGGTAGGTGACCGTACTCAAGGGGAGTGACCCTGGGAGCCTAAATAGCTGGACCTTGTCCATTGAGGAGGAGCCTACATAATGAGCTATTCTATATAGAGCAGTTGGAGTTGAACCAAAGACAGGGGGAGGAGAAAGGGGGAGGAAAGGGAGGGCAAGAAAAGGGGGATAGAGGCATGAGATGTTTATCATTTATATATTTAAAATCTCGCTGTTATGTGAGTGAATATTTGTAAAATCCGGTTGGCGATGTAAGCATCCCCATCATGAACTGGAATGTTGTTCGGCAGATTAAAGATTAAATTATAAAAAAAAAAAAAAAAAAAAGAGGGAGATGGATGCAGCTTTAGTTTAGTAATCAATGGACAATTATAGCAGCTTTTGGAGATGGATTGATTATGTTTGCCTTTTAGACAGACTCTGGGCCTGTGGTCTATAACTGGGTTGTTTCATACTGTAATATACAACATAGAACATAGTGGGTCTAGTGGCAAAATTGAAGTTTCTTAGCCTTGGTTGGCTATCATGTGGGGGGAAATTGGGATGAGAACTGTACTTAACGCAGATAACTCTGTTTCTACCGCCGCTCAGACTAAGTTATAGGCAAAGGCAGCATGAGAATTTCTATTGATCTATGCAGATGACACACGTTTATTGTGAGTTGGAGAAAGGTTAAATTTGGATACACTATGTTGAATGCAGGCATACAGTTATAGAGTAGGCGTTTCACTATGAGTGATACGAATGCATGGAGCTATGATTCATAAGTTCTAAACCGGAATTGCTATGGTTGCATTGCCATTCTCTGTCATCATCTGATCCTGCAAGCTGCATGTGGCAGAAAGTGCTTTAAGTTAACTGAGAGAATATGTAAGACTTATGAGTGTTTCAACTGATGTGCAGAATTTAAAACAAAAATTAGAACTCGATTGTTCCTGGCAAGTGGGAAAGCCAATGTAATGCGAGTTATAAGCAGTTAACATAGGCAGGAAGGATGGCTATGTTACTGTGTTTATTGATGTGCATCTGACATAGTTAACTCAGTAAGATGTAACATAAGAACTCGTTTTGGTTTTCATTTGTAGACTTTATTTGTTTTCTCACATTCTAAACAGATGTACTTAGTTATAGATTTGGTTCATGGACTTACAAAAATCTAGGACTTGTCGACTGTAAACTCACTTTTAATAAGTCTTCCTAAAACAATTTCCCAAGGACTCCAGTTGATTCAAAACAAGGGTACCTGTTAGGTACAGGAGTAGCAAATTATGACTACATTATACATATCAGTTAGTGAAGATCTGGTATTAGCTTCCGATATATATGTACCAGTGCACTCATTGAGATCTTAACCAAAAATTGCTATAGACCATTGTCGTGACCCCCTGCCTGGGCCAGTGGTTCACAGGGAAAGGGCTGCCATATTTGTCCTTAAATAAAGTTATGTTGTCTCCAGCCAGGGAATTCTAGGATTGTAGTTCTTCTTCATTAAAGAAAAAGTTACGTCCCCCCAGTTATTTGGACCACCTCGATGCCGGGCGGTTTGTTGTTTCATATACGTTTTTTTTGTTTTTTTATAAGGGCAAAAAAAAAAGAAATTTATTTGTGGGTTCTTTCCCACGCATTAAATTCAACCACGACATGCAAAAAAGGGACTTATTCCCCAAAACAGAAAAGCGTACAGGAACAAAAAGTACCCGTTGGAGTTAAGGAAATGAATATACTTCTTTAACAAACAGGCAGCTGTTTTTCAGTACACAACTCAGCACCTGGGTTTCAGCTTCGTTTTCATTCAAACCCGCATAGGTACATTCTGATTCATTTTGCAATAATGCTGCTTTCATTTTCAAACTCTGTTCTTAGCAAAGTTCTTTAGCTTAAAGAGGCTCTTAGCACTTTCCTGGCTAAGTAAAAGTTGCTCTTTCCAAAGCGCTTTTTACAGTCCCTTTTAGCAGCTTTCAATTTCCCTCATGCATAAAGAAAAATCCAACGGTGATTCTTCATACACTGAATTTGACTCAAGAGTGTCCATTGGCATACCTCCTTGTTCTGCAAATTGCTTATCTCTTTCAGGATTTTCAATAATGTTTTCCAACTTAATATTCTGGAGAAACTTAACAGTCCTTTCCAGAACTGCTCTTCCTGGTAAGCATTGGCTGTATCAGGAGCGTGGGGCGTCTTTGCCTGGAACAAAAGCTTAACTGCTTCAGCTGTGTTCAGCTTTACATCTCTGGGACTTGGATGGGTACTGGTTACATTCGTTTGTAACCGCTTTCACCCCCCTTCTGGCAGCTTGGGTTTTCTGAACTGTCTCTTTGCGACCACTGCACTTGCACTTGGTTCCACCTCGTCAGCAACATCCCCAGCTATACATCTGCTGGCTCTCTAGCTCAAGCGTACCTTTCAGACAAGGATTGCTTCCTGTGCTGTTGACAACTGATTCTCCACTTGGATGTTAAGCTTCCCCCATCTCCTTGCTCCTTCAGCTCTCTTTCCTTCGTCCTTCCTCCTGTTGCTGCTGGAACGCGAACTCCCTCTCTCTGCACTGAAGCAGGTTTAAAAAGCTGCTTCCTAGCTATCACACCTCAGCTCTGCACAGGTGGTTGTCATTAGAGTCTGCACTTAATGTTGGGGCTTGGGCGTGGCTTAGCCTCAGCAAATATGTGTTTCTTTTGCCTGGCTATAGCTTTAGCCTTCTGAAAAGCTTGCTTGTCTCCTGTCTTAAAGACATAGTCACCACTTTCCTGTATTTCCATTGGCTCAGCACACTCTCATTGTCACAACCATGAAAAAAAGCATTTCTATCTTACTAGAATATGCTTCCATTGCTTTAAAGACAGAAACAGACCTAGTCCGGTTCCATTTATTATCCAAAGCGTGGCTATTTTCTGCACTTTTCCTGATTACAATTTATTTTATGTGATTTTTTAAAATGCATTTTAATTGCTGTTCACCTACCTTGTAGGCAGTATATAAAAATTTTAAATAAATAAATTCTTTTCCCTCCTCCTTAAATAGACTAGTACAGGATCCTACAGCTTGGTTTTGAAGCAGGCAATGGAATCCAGGAGCAGTGGAACACCTTTTTGGATGGGGGGCCCAAGCAGATCAATCTCTAGCCCTCTAATTGCTGATACTATGTTGGATAAAACATGGCCCTAGTGATCCACTCCATTCAGCTGCCTATGATGGAATCTTAACTTAATTAAAAAACATTCCAGTAAGAATTTGGTCTAGGAGCAACTGGAGTTAGTGAACTGAGAAGAAGAGCAGCAGTCCTCATTACTGGTAGTTGTTCCAGCGATCAGATATGTCGTAGCTAGGCTCATTTAGCCAGGAGTCAAACATTTGAGCTGCAGAAAAAAGGGAGACCAGAAGAGCCAGAAGCCAGGAGCCAGAAGCTGCGAAATTAAAGAACCGACCATGGTGACAAGTGGAGCTGAGCCAGCAATTAAAAAGCATGACCATGGATCACGTGATGTGGTGAGCTGGGAGGACTGGTCAACTCTGCTCCGGGACAGGCCACCGGAAAACCAAGAAAAAATTCCACCCTAAACACTGCAAACCACTGGAAACCTCTGCATGGTGAGAGTAGGGGAGTCACTAGTGCTATCAGGGCTAAACTGCTAAATTGAATGGCTTCCCAAATATCACGGAAAGAAAATCCCGCAGCACAGATGCAAAGATGGCGGACCCCGCTTGGCCCAGAATGCCAGAGGATACAGTGGAAGAGGTGTCTCAGGCGGTGGTAACAGCAGTGGAAAGCAGACTGAGGGGCCTCTCGGGCCAGCTGATACAGATGGTGTATGCAGTATCAGAGGTGGGTGGATGATTGACAAAGGCAGAGCACCATAGATCCGCAGCTGAAGACTTGCAGCAACACTACTCTCAAATTCTCAAAAAGCTAGAAATGTTGGTGGCACAACAAAGTGAGAAGCTTGATGACCTGGAGAATAGGGGCCACCAAAAGAACCTGTGGTTCACTGGGGTGGCTGAATCGGTAGTAGATAATGAGCTTCGCGGCTTTCAGAGACTTGGATAGTAACAACATTAAAACTAGGAGGCGATCATGGCAAGATACTGCTGGAGCGGGTGCATCACCTGGGACAACACTGTGAATGAGCTACTTGCCCATGTGTGGTCATTGCACGCTTCCATAATTACCTCCAAAAGGTAGCGGTGCTCCGTGCAGCAAAGGCGAGGCGGGAGTCCTTCAGAACAGACTTACTGGTGTTTCAGGACTACTCCACACAGGTTAGTCAGAAGTGGAGGGCGTTCACAGGAGCCTGTGGGAGATTGTCAGCTGTGGGGATTAGATTCAGCCTGCAATACCCTGCCAAACTGAGAGTGGAGAGAGAGGGGCGCCGTGAGTATTTCACCATGATGGAGGAGGCTATAACTTTCTTGGACAGCCTTGACAAGCACCTCTCCACGGAGATAGGAAATTTAAAAGGCCTTTCGTCTTCGTTGGAGTCATCTCCTGGAGAGAACATGTATGTCCCATGCTGCTACGAGTTGAGGCCAGATTGAGAATGGACTGCAATGCCAGTCGATCTGGATGCTATGTCATGCTCGGAGAAGGGGTGCTAGGGTTCCAGGAATTGAGGCATGGCAACAACATTTTGTGGTGCAACCCAACAGACTGAGACGGGATGTTTTAGCCTGGGTTTCATAATGGTATACTAATATTTTGGCAATGTTAATTCCCAGTTTAATGAGAATGTTTCTATAAAGTTTAAGAGTGACAAGAGTTGTGGTTTTGTACCCCTGGGGTTAACAAGGGGTTGGTTCATCATGTGAGGGCTCTAAAGGGAACCAGTATGGGGTTGTATAATATACTATACCCGCTCTCCCATGTCTCATCTGGGAGAGATGGTATTCCTAATGGAGCGCCTTGGGGAGGGCTGTTTGGGGGCCCTTTTAGCTAATGGCTGCTCCTAGCTAGTTCCGACGGTTGTTTCACTTTCTTCTACTCCATTTTTCTCCTTTTTATTTTTCTTCCCCCTCCTTCATTCCCCTCCTTCCCCCCTCCCCCCAGAGGGGGATCCGGCAAGGTAGATCATTTGGAGCTCAGGAAACCCGAATAGCCAGATTGGAAAGTGCAATCTTAGTATCCATAGAGGGAACCGGAGCATAGGTTGGTGTACTGTGCAGAGATCTGTTATTCGTTTGCTCACACACCCTGTGTATTCTTCCGCTTGATAGGATCATTGGGGGTAATGGGTAGGGGTTTGAGGGTAAGTTCAGAAATTGAGTATTGGTGTCCATAGAATGTGGGGAGAGTACAATGGGAATATGTGAGTATTGGGTAGGGAAGGGCTCTACCATAAGGCCATCTGAGATAGTCGCCTCAGGCAGCAGTTTGCAGAGGGCGTCACTCTGAAGGCAGCAGCAAATCCGACTCCATTTTAAATTAAGATTTTGTGATCTCTGGCCTGTTCTCTGCCCTGCGGAAAGGCAGAGAAAGGCCAGAGGCAGCTAAATAAAAACTGGAAACACAGCCGGAGTGCCGCTGCCAGATGAATCAGCGCTGATCACGATGTTCCTGCAAGTCGTCAGGCCTAATTTGTCCAGGCGGCGGCACTCCGGACTGTTTTTATTTTAGATTTTGCCTGCCTCTGGGCTGGGGGGGGGGGGGGGTGCCTCAGGCCTTCCCGCTGCTTTATTTCTCGCTCAAGCATTCTTGAGAAAAAAAAAAAAAAAACGGCAGGAAGGCAGAGGACAGGCCAGAGGCAGCAAAATCTAAAATACAAAACAGCTGAGAGTGCCGCCCCGGCAGACAAATCAGCCTGACGGCTTGCATGTTCCAGAGGACGATCCATGAGACCTGCTTCATGTTATGCATAACCATCAGCTAACTGCTGGTTTGGATCTGGGCTGTGGACGGAGAGACCGAGGCGAAACTGTACTCGCCGATCTGGAGGCTTCAAAGCAACCTCAAGATGCCAAAGAATGTGAGTTTTGGAGTCTACCTCTTTCATTGGTTCCCCTTAGACGTAATTGGTTTGCAAAATCTGTTGATGCTGCTGCCTCGGAGAACCTGTTTTTTGCAAAGTGGCCTATTCCTCCCTGTTTGTGCCACTAAATTCACCTATTGTTCCTGTTGCGCCTTACATGTATTTAATCAAGTAAATTAAATAAGAACATAAGAACATAAAGGTATGCCATCCTGCGGTCGGACCAAGCGTCCATCAAGCACAGTATCCTGTGTTCCAAAAGTGGCCAATATAGGTCATCCATTACCTAGCAGTTTCCCCAGGAAAGAAACAGGTTCCAACAGGCTTGTACTCGGGCAAGCATTGATAGGTCCTGGGTCACTTTCTTCCCAATAATAATGCGTTTAGGGACATTTCCTCAAGGAAATTGTCCAAACCTTTTTTAAACCCAGCTACAGAACAGCCTTTTTACTACATCCTCCAGTAACAAATTCCAGAGTTTGATTACACGTGATAGTGTAAGATAATACTTTCTTTTATATAGTCTTAAATAGTTTACCCTGTAGCGTTCATTGCATGTACCTGTTCTTTCTATAGTCTGATAATGTAAACAATCAATCTACGTTTACACGTTAACACTACCATTAATTAAGTTATATACTTTTTTCTCTCATATACTCCCCTACAAGACGGCTCTTGTACAGGTTAAAGAGCCATACAACTTTTTTAAGGCCTTTCTTCATAGGAGTATTCTAAGACTTCCCACCACCCTCCTTTCCATCCCCTTTAACCATTTGGGTGACTCTTCTCTGAACATTTTTTTCTAATAACGCTATATCCTTTTTTAAGATACATCCGCGACCAGAATTGGCCCACAATATTAAAGAGTGCCGGTCTCCACCATGGAATGATATAGAGGCAATTATATATATCTTTTGTTTTATTTTTCCATTCCTTTCATTATGATAACTAGCATTCGTATTTGCTCTCTTGGCTGACCGCTGCTACACTGGGCCGAGGAGTGGTTTTACCTGCTATCCACAATGAAGCCTAAATCTTCTTTTGTCTGGGTGGATGGTTCCTAATGTGTGGAACCTTGCATTGTGTAACCATAGTTTGGGTTGTTCTTTCCCTAGGTTTCATAACTTTGCACTTGGTCCACATTAAATTTTCATCTAGCCATTTTGATGCCCAGTCTTTCCATTTATTCCAAGATCCTCTTGCAATTCTCCACAATCCTCTTGGGTGTTTAACAAACTTTGTAAAATAGTTTTGTGGCATCGGCAAAATTTGATAACCTCACTCTGTATTCCACTTTCCAGGTCAGTTTACAAAGACGGTACAAAAAGCAGCGGACCCAGCACAGAGCCTTGGGGGGTACACCACTCATTCATCTTTCCCCATTGGGAAAATTGGCCATTGTATTCATAGCCAAACCCTCTGCTTTTCTATCTTTTAACCAGTTGTCCTACTTGATCGGACAGTAGTACACTGCCCCTCCTATCCCAATGACTCTTTAATTTTGCCCAAAAGTCTCTGATGAGGGACCTTGTCAAAGGTTTTCTGAAAGTCCATATACACTATATCAACCCGACTCACCTTTTGCCCACCTGTTTATTCACACTTTCAAAAAAACATAACAGTATTAGTAATGAAGACGATCTTACTTGTCTAAAGCCATGAGGCTGTCTCACATTAGGCCAGGACTATCTACATACTGAGTAATTTTATTTCTTATGATGGTTTCTACATTTTTTCCTACGCCGTAATGAAGTTGAGGCTCACCGGTCTCTAGGGTTCCCGGATCAACCCCTGCGAACCCTTTTTTTTAAAATTGGTGTTACATTGGCAATCCTCCAATCTTCAGGTATTAGAGATGACTTTTAATGATAGTTTTTTTACAAATTACTAAAGCAGGTCTTCAATCTCATATTTCAGTTCTTTCACAAACCCTTGGATGTATACCATCGCGTCCGGGGGAGGATTGTGATTCTGCTACTCTTCAGTTTATCTAATAGTTGTAATACATCTTCCCGATGTATCGATATTTCATTTAATTCTTCCCCACCTTTAAATACCACTTCAGGTTCATGGGTACACATCCAGATATTCTTCCTCAGTAAAGACGCGAAGACAAAGAATTCATTCAGTCTCGCCTTGTTGCCTCTTAGTGCCCCCTTAACTCCTCTATCATCTAAGGGACCAACTGACTCTCTCACAGGTTTTTGCCTACGAAGGTACTTGAAAAAATCTTTATTTTGCATTTTTGTGCTTACGCAAGCAAGCCTTCTTCTAAAATTCTCCCTTACCATGCTTTATCACTGCCTTGCATTGCATTCCATTTGTACCTGTTCTTGCCAGTGGCTTGTGCTGTTTCCATGTTTCGTCAGTGCGAGATGGAATTTTGATCCGAATGGAGAGCTGAAGGACCACTACGATGGATTGGTGTGCCAGTGTGGGGTGTTGAGAACCCTGGCCACAGGTTGCATAAATCGGTACTTAGATTTCGAGGTTTATGGGGAACAGTCGGCCGGAACAGTCAGGGTCGCCACAGTTCCTCGAAGTGAGTTGCTTCCTGGGGTAAGTGTCTGGTGTATAGGCAGCGCAAAGGCCGGAGCTTGGGGGTTGCGGAGATATTTTCAGAACCGGCTCGGTACTGGTCTCCCCTTTATCATCTGAGCCCTTCAGGGCCAAGGTGGAGGCAAGTCCTCTTGGGATTTGCAGGAACCTGGGGTACGTGAGGTCCTCCGGAAGAGGGTGGTGGATCGTCCAGCGCAGCGCCGGGGAGGGTCTCTTCCTTAGAGATCGTGTGTTCGTGGGACACCAACCCCAACACCCGCATCCTCAATGTCGCGTTCCTTCCTCTGCGGTGCTGTCTGGGGACGGATTGTCCGGGAGCCACTTGTCTGGAGTGGACACCTGATTGTCCAGAGTGGTCTGATTCATCTGTTGGTGGTCCAACAAGCGTTCTTTCTCCTCCCGCCGAGGAAGCCATTTGAATGGGAGGAGGAGGGGGAGTCATTGGAGCAGTGGAGGCAGATTGCCTTAACAGCTGAGACAGCAAGCTTTATATTGAATGAGGATCCTGTGTGTCTGGATCTGTGGCTGTACCCTGCTTTGGTGTGGCTGCTATTCCTGGATGAGCTTGAAGGGGGGGCTCCTATGCGTACTAGTATTTTGCAGCTCGGGTGCTGATTTCCCCTCCGTGGCTTTCTGCGGTGCTGGGGAAAGGTGCCGGTGCTTACGAGATGTGTCCTCCCGCGGGGGGCTGGATCCACTGCTGTTGCTGCTGGAGCCTCTGTGCCTCTTCCGTCTATTCTTTGATTTAACGGCGCACAATGCGGTCCTGCACTGCGAAGCAAAAAAACATACGGCTCCTAAAGCTGCTAAAATCTGTGATGCTTGCTGGCTCGGTGTACCACGGCGGGGGCGGCATGTCAGTGCCGTTCTGGCTCAGCGGAGCCGCCAGGTTGAGTTGGGCGGACCTCTCTTTGGACGCTTCAAGGAGGCCGGAGAGATGGCGCCAAGGGCTGCTTCCCGGGGCTGTAACTGCTGTGTCTCAATGGTGGGAGCGAAAGCCTGGCCACGAAAGTGGGCCTGGAGTTGGAGGACTGATGGCTGGCGCCATTACTGGTAGCCGCATGGCCGGGTGGAGAGGAAACCGTGGTCCAGGATTCATGCCGCCGCAAAGTCCAGAGTAGTCTTTGGAAATGCATCGGATGTGTTGCCGGAGACCACGAAGGAGGGATGCAATCAGCTAACCCAGTCTGAGATGGAGGCCACCGACGAGCACATCCTGAGCCCGTGCGATCACAGCAAGGGGAAGAGGGAGAGACAGGCTGAGCAGCTGAGATACCTGCATTTGAGGTGTAGTAAGGTCTTGTAGAGCGTGGACCCCTGGAGTTCCTGGCCCTTGGTGACATTTTCCCTCAATGGTAGTAGTCCTCCATTTGTGACCTGAGCCCAAGCAGCCACAAGCAGAGGTCGTGTGTGTCTGTGGTCTGTTTATTTTTCTTTTGCCTGCGTCTGGCATTGCCTTGAATCTGTGTTTGGGCATTGTTGACCTTCTTTATGTCTTATGTGGAGTTCAATTTTGTAGATGTTATGGTGTAGGAAAGCAGGGTCGCATCTTGCTTGCAAGGCGGAACACGACTGGCCGAGCTAGGGAGCGGTCCCGGTAGGTGGGCTACCTGGACATGCTCCAGAAAGGTTCACCCTTTCTGGGACTCTGGAGAGCACTTCCGTATCTATGGCGCCACCCGGAGGATGTCACCAGGTGTGGCTGACGCCAATCCTGCTAAGTCCATGGAGAACTCGTTGTACCTTGTACTATTTACATGTGTCACCTGCTGTCCTCAGTTACTTGCCGTGGACCCCCTTCTTTTGCTGTGAACTTGGATTCCCTGTTGTGAAATCTTCCTTGTTCCATCGACAGCCTTGCTCTTGTGCACGAATGTCAGTACAGCCTGCCCCCAGCGCTGAGCAGCTAAGGGGTATGTTTTTACTAAACGCGTCTTAACGTATCAGCACACCGAGGTTATCACGCGTGTGCAAATAAAACATTATTGCGCGATAACTTCACGTAGCATGCGAATTAACATTGGCCGCAGCGTTAAGGCACACTCCCTCTGTGAACGCCTGGTCTGAAGGGTGGAGAAAGGCTTCCCAGAGGGTGGAGAGAGGGGTCAATGGGCGGAAAGTGGGCGGGGAGCGGTCTCCAGGCACAGCTAACGCCGTGAAATCAGGGTCTGAAAATTAGCGCCAGTGAAAACCTCACGCTAGAGGCACATTTGCGCCGGAGGAGAGAAACCATTTCAGTCATCAATTTACAGCAAAGGCAGGGAAACCCACGAAAGTGATAGTAGTGATCCATGTGCAGGAACCAAAAAGCCAAATCAACATAGAAAATGACACAAACCCACATGTGAAATCCCAATAACCAAGCTGGCCACTAGTGATATTAATGATAAACATAAAGGAACACCACTGACAAAGCACAAAAAAAGAAGATATCATGTTTGGACGGGTCTATTCTCTCTCCCCCTAACACAGTGAATGCATCCCCACATTGAAATAGTGCTGGTCAGGGTTTTTGTTCTCTTTTATATATTGGGCAGAGTTTGTTATGGCATGGCTGCGTATGGATGCCATGCGCAACAAGCAGAGGAGGCACATAGGAAAGGGGGGCAACTGAAACTGTACTGATGCTGTAAATGGGATACAGAGGGCTGGCAGGAGGCACATGCTGTGGTGGCAGCTGGGGCACAGTGCGTGTTAGGCAGATGCCTAGGTGGCACACAGCAACTGAACCGATGGTCCAACCTGGACACGAGTGTTTGCCCCACTGTGTCACAGGGGATAGTACCCCAGCAGGTACCCGCAAAGGCACATAACATTGGCAGGCGGTGCCAGGGGAGTAAGCCGTGCATTGTCCATGGTTCCATGAGATGCCCAACCGGCACCCCTTACCCAAGAAACCCGACAAACACACCATAGGCAGACTGCCTACTGGCACACTGGATGGCCTGGGACTGCACGCCACCCAGTCACGACCAGCATAAGGGCATTTCAGCATGGTGTCGGAGGAGTGCTGTTGGCAGAGGGGGCAGTGGCAATCTGTCGACAACAGACCACGGCAAGCCCCTTTTAGGTGGGTGCTGTATGTACAGCTAGCAAAACAGACAAGGTCTTCTGACGAACATTCATGGTATCCCCCCCATAATAGGAATGAGCTGCCCCTGTGGAAAGAGTTTTAATGCAATACCCACAGCCAGTGTGCTCAGTGAGCAGCAAGGTCACAAGTTCAAGTCCCAGCTGTGGCTCCTGCCAACCCTGTCCCCTAATATTTTACCCAGTACTAAACCGTTGTAATCAAAGCCGGAACCTTTATTGTCAGAGAAAATACACATACCTGAAAAGGCCTGATATTTTACCCTACAGCCACAGACCGCGATAAACATATGCAATCCCTAGATCGAAGGTTCCCAATTGCAGGCCTGGAGGGCTAAACACCCTTCAGGTTTCATGCTGTCCCTAATAAATAGGGCCTGGGCTGCATTTGTATGTGCCGCCGCCCCCATTGTCTGCACAAATGTATCTCATGCATATTCATTAGTGTGGAAAGTGGCAACTTAACCCAGGTCCTCAAAACTAACCTGGAGACTATAAGGGAAATTGATGAATTATCATGTAATAAAGTAACTTATACAACTATGGATCATCCTGTCTATTCAATTTGGATCTAGAGGTAACCAGTGACAGTGATATTTTAACCCTACATATGGGAATACTGGACATAGGCACTAGAAGTGCATCTACAGAAAAGCATGAAACAGGACTTTAAAGCTAGCGATAGGTGAAAACATATGGCTTATTGGGGGAATTCACACAAGCTAAACGGCAATATTTAGAGTTTCTCTCTCTCTGCTAGATTGTTCTTCTTGATACTGACAACAATTGCATCTCATGAAAATTAGCTAACATGATACAGACCTGATGTACATAGTTATGGGGGCACAGGCCAGCTCTCTCTAAAAAATCAAGGTTTACAAATCAATGCTTTTCCCTCACCCCCCACCCCCCCCCCCCCCCCCCCCCCCCACCCCCCCCTCCTTCCCTTTAATCATCTGCCAGATGATTGGTTTAAATGTTAGCAACCTCGGTCCAGCATGAACTTTTTTTTTAGAAAACCAGACCTTAGGTCAAACATAGAACTGCGAAATTAAACAAAGCTTGAATAAAATAACAGAAATTCAGTCAAAATAACATGAGTAACTAATTATGCTTTTTTGCTTCATAGCATAAATATAGCTATCCCCTGCTGTGGCTAGTGAATATAGTCATAACCTTGGTAGACTTCTGCGTTCGTTTCACATGTTGCTTGGCAAAGAATATCAGCGAGATTCTATTTCAGACTTGTATTTTTTATAATATGAATATCACCCATATGTTAATTAAAAATTAACTGTGTCACTACTTCCTCCCCAACTTCCGGTGAGCCCCGTGCCAAATGGACGTCTGGTAGATCTGCCTCCGTCCCGGGTCAACCCCTTTACCACCGCTAACAGTGGTGATTGAGACGAGCTAACCGCCTGAGCGTACCTGCAATTGAGCTAACTATAAGGGAGGAATACCTCTGGCCCTTTTCGCGTTGTGTGTGAATTGGTGGTACGATCGTAGGCTCCCTGAGCGGTCCAGTTACAGCTCATAAGTGGGCATTGTTGCAGCCCGTGGTTAGGGACCGTCAAGCTTCGAAAAGCGCCCATTCTTGCTCCCCTGCAATTGTGGCTCTGACTGGTGCGAGATGGACCATGGGCTCTCCTCTGAGTTCCGCTTTGGGTGCCTGGAGAGTGATGGGGTTCCGATCTAAAACTGCTAGCTTTTCGGAGCCTCTAAGGAGAGGATATAACCCTGTGCTTCCTGGAAACTCCCCCCGAAATGATTTTTTGCTAAATGAGGGACCCTGCGCTTTCCTGTCCTCCCGTGAGATCCCGTATCGGGGTGACTGTGAGAGCGGTGTGTGTGGGGGGGGTCCCTGCCCACTGGTGCTGAAAGTGATCCGGGGGTGTAGCGGCCATCAACGCAACGGGGCGCGTGGAAACGCAGTGCAGTGTCTATACGTTCCTAACTTAGTTTTTTCTTTTTCCCCTGCGGGAATCTCTTGCAACCCGGAAGTTGTCAACGGCAACCTGACCCGTGCTCTGCATAGCTGCTCTGCTTCTTCACGTCTGTGCCCCCTAACCTGCTGGAACCTGTGTCCTTAGGAACTCTCCAACCTATCCTGCACCTGTTACTCTACTGCTTCGCTGCTGCTGAAGTGAGTACTCAACTCTCTTGTCATTTCCTTTGATTGCTTGGCAGCATTGGACTGGTGTGTGAGCTGGAGTGCCCGCTACTAGGACTTAAGTGACATATTCAGCTCCTCTTTTTCTTGTTCTTATAACACTGAGGATGTCTCTCATCACCTTTACCCACGGCTCTGCTACCTGTGGGGCTGTGAAGTGCTGACAGGCCCCTTGCCCTAACGCATACCCATATTTTTCAGGGGTCAATTCAACACGTAGTGGGTGAATCTGCACTTCCTAACCTGTTCTGCTGGAGGGGAAGCTGGGTGTCGCATGGCAGCAAAAGCCAAGAAGTTTGAGTTGAGGCCCGGGATACAATCCCGGGCGTCCCAAACAGCGTCTTGATGAGTAAAAGTGGACCCCACGATATTCTCCCCGGAAGGCGACAGTCCGTTGGGTCTGATAACGAGACTCTTCAGTGAACGTGAACACGGTTCGGTGGCGCCTTCCACCTGTGCCCTCCTGCAGCGGGAGCTTCGGAGAGGCTTTGAGGACCTTGCTGGAGAATTCCGTTCCATGCATGAAGAATTGATGGAATATGATTGCGGAGCTATTTGGTGATATAACGGAACCTGGTGTTCCAGAGTGGAGGAGATTGAGACCAAACAATAAGATCAGGCTGGCACCCTGGGTGGGGGACCTACAGTGCGCAGCCGATCGGCAACCCAGGCTCAAGCGATGGAACTGATGTACAAAATTGATGATAATTGCAAATCGGACCAGCCGCAACAATGTGCGTTTCAGGGCAATCCCCGGAGGCGACGGGCGGGGGGGAGGGTGGCAAAGAAGATCTGGTGGTGGTGCTCAAGACTCTGATGGCTGAACTGCTAACAACAGAAGAGCTTTACAAAAAACCCGTGGAGGCGACGATGGATATTGAATGTAACCAACCAGGCCCATGGGAAGGCAACCCAACAACCCACCACGGATTGTTATTTTATTATCCAGATTCTTGGAATATGCTGATGCAGAGCTACTCCTTGCGGATAGGTAGGGAGAAAAAAATGATCCAATTACCATACCGAGAATGGCGGGCGTTATCAGTGTACCAGATATCTTTCAAGTGTTTACCCTGGACCGTCGGCAGGGAGATTAGACCAATAATTAAGGTACTGAATGCATAAAGGACATTCACTAACTCCTAAGCCTTTCCCTTTCGGATGAACTTCCTTTTGGGTAATATAAAAAATCTCATCGCAAGATTCATACAGAAGCCTGGAGGGCGTTACGCCAATCTGGCCTTGTGGAGGATAAACCTGCTGCCGGTGCCTTCGGCTTTCCAAGCCGCAGAGCTTCGCGATGGACTCTCGTGTGGCAAACAGACTTAACACTGCCTGTGCCCTGGCCAACGAATTGGCGGTGCTCCTACTGGCATGTCCTGTTCGAAGATCTTTTTCTCTTTCTTGTTATAATGTATACGATTATGTAATAACTTTTTTCCTCTTTTGCCCTCTGTAACTTTTTCTTGCTGTCTAGTAGTTTTTGGGGATCTGCAGATGGTAGAATGCTCCCGTGGGGAGGCCGGGCGACCATAGTGGAATTACTTACTAGTGAGAGAGTTCGGAGGACAAGAAAAATGGCTTTCCGGCTTATTATCCTCAATGGAGGATGTATTAAACATGTCTGTCTGCCTTAGTATGTTTTATGCGGGGGTAGACCCCGGAGGCTGGTTGTGGGTTCAGTTTTTTTGCAGTGCCCCCGCCGTTTAGTTGGCCGCTGGTGGGACTGATGGGGGTGGAGATTGGTGTCCTGGTGGGGGGAGGAGGGGGGGAAGAATGGGTTGGGGAGGGAGTAGACCACGTGTTCTATGGTGGGGGGGGTGCAGTTGTTGATTTGGCGCAGGATTACTCGCTATGGCCAACGCTGGGCTCGAGGGGGAGGAAAGAGTCCACAACCTCATTCTTCAGTAAGTGTTAGGTGACCATGTGGGAAGCACGGAGTATGGCTGCAGACTAGTTTGAGAGGGGGGAGGCTACCAGGCTCCCGGGGGGCGGTGTGCGGGTAGGTGAATATCAATGTTGAAGGTTTGTAAGCTCATTTAATGTACACAGGTCTCAACTTCACCCGGAAAGCTGTGCTCCCTGTTGTTTACCGAGTTGCGCCTCTTTAAAAAGCCCGTCGAAATCATTGTGTTGTGACTTGCACAAGAGACCCATCCTTCCGGACGCACGCAAGATCGGTGGTCATGCTGAACCGCAAGCCCTCTACCTCTCGAAGTGGTGCTGCGGTGGCATCGTGATATGCACAGGGTCCACGAACAAAAAGCGTGGGTAGGTAGCTCCTGTTGGTCCCTCCAAGCCTATCTCTACGGGTGGAGGTGAAGTTTGAAGAGGTACCACTTTGGGAAGATGGATCTTTAATGACTGTTTGTTTGGAAGGAGACCCTACTTGTGTCAGTTGGCTTACTATTATTATTTATTCTATGCCCCCCTCCCCCCCCTCCCTCCCTCTTTCCCTCTTCAGAAACACTGGGCCCATTTGGTGCCTCTTTGTGTCGCTCTTGCACGCGGCTGAACTCGCGTCGTTTTGGCTTGGCTGACTTTGCAAAGGGTCCGCTTTTTTATATCTGGTGGTTCGGTCGACTGCTACCCGCAGCATGTGACGGAGTCATCCTTTGGATTCGCAAGGCGGTTCGCACTTGGTCAGGTCGGCTTAAGTGGGTCCTAGTCCACGCACCATTGCGCCCCATTTAAGGTTTAATGTTTTCATGTCTCTTGATCTGGGCGCTCTTGTCGTCGCATGCTCTGGACGTGTGGGCGATATCCACTGAACATGGGGGGTGGGATGATGAAAAAGGTTTATTCACTTACTATCCTACTCCGCCGTTCATAATTCGGCTACATACCGCTGCATTGAACTATTTCTCTAATAGAATCAGCGACTTTGTTACTTAATAGGCACCGACGATTCTTTTTCGAGGCGTGACTGCTGGGCATCGGAACTATTGACTTGGTCACGGATCCACAGCTTCCATGTTGGCTTCCTCTCCCCGCGGACTTATGTGGTGGCATGCGGCATCCAGTGTTTATGTGGGCGCTTACGATATGAACCGTTTTGTTTTTTCTGGCCCCCCCTGGCAGCAAATCTAACGGTTCAAGAACACTGTCGTTGTTATATAGGTGACTTTTTTACAATTAAATGATGACTGGGGGAAGTTCAGCTATCTACGGTTTGCGTACGCCCGTTCCAACGGGCGATCCGCTCGGGGCCAGTTTGAGTTTGCCGAGACGACGCGCGCCCCGGAAGGCCTGGTGACGCAGTCATCTCGTTGCTTGGGGGTAGGAAAATAGGCCATCTTCCAATTGGAGCATTGACCCCCGGACGGGACTCTGTAAAAACGGGCCCTTGCATCAAACTTCGGTGGCGGGTGTGAATTCGTGGCAAAAGCTGGGTGCTTGCATGCATGGTGGCTTGGATAATATGCGTCGGAAACTGCGACCAAACTTCTTTCTATGAGAGGGGGAATGAAGGCCCGTGCCTGCTATCATCGTGACCCTACACGGATCCGCCAGCAACACATTTCTCGAGAGTGTTTTGTGCGTGAAATTTAAGGGGACTCGCAGAGCCCAATCTCGCGCTCGGTGGTTTCAACTTCTGTTATTCATCGCTGATCTCGGGAGATCCGTGAAGTATTTGCAGCTTTTTTGGGAACAATTGTTATAAGGCCTGAAACCCTTTGATCTGCTTGCCAGGATTATTTGGGTTGGCGGCTCTCACTTTAGCGCGCCGTTCCTTAGTCTGTAGGCTGGTATACGAGAGCAACCCCACATGGAAGCCTGAATTTATACTTGTGCGGAAGAGGTGGAGTACTGGCCATTCGACAGTCATATAACAAAACGGGAGGAACAGGCACACGGCGTCCGATTGCTCCCCCCCGATATCATCCGATGAATATTTCATTACAAAAAAGCCAGCGCCCAGGTTGACTTCCGACCCTAGTGTGGTGCTCTGTTAAATGAGATTTTGCGGGTGGGCGTGTTGCCTCCGTACTCACACACCGTTCGACGGCTGCTTATATTGTTGCCGGTCATAGCCTAAGCTGGGGAAACCACTTTCTTTGCAGGACCCATCAGCCGCTTCGATAATCGCCCAATTTTTCCCCTACATACCTGCCAATGTGACAAATTACTGGCTGCAATGTTGGCGGCGCGATTGAATCGAGATCCTCCCACTACTATGGTCGACATACTACCTGATCAGGTTGGGTTTCCCTCCTCCTTCCTGCTGACCCGCGGTCGTCAGGCGGCGGATAATATTAGACGAACTCCCTTCTACAGTTTACTTCATGCGCCGCGAACAGGACTCCCAACCGTCGCTGTTAGTGGGAGGTTTGACGGCTGATAAGGCCTTTGTTCGTGGTTACGCTGGGACTTTTCTTTGGGATGTGTGTTGGCGACTCAGATGGCGGCCGTTTTGCGGCCTAATAAACCTGTTCACCGTGTGGAGCCTGTCAGTGTGTTCATTGTCTCTTCTTACCCCCAGTGCCTTTCCTACATCGTCACGCTTATTCTGCTGTCCAGGGTCTAAACGGTGTCGGAGCCCACTCCGTGGTGAGGTTTGTCGCCTTTGGGTACTGGGTGAACCTACGACAGGCCCCCGTTGTCAACCCGACATGTGCCCTTGCTGGTTCGCCTCCGTTGTTTGTTTTTGTTGTTTGAGCCGTTTCGGTGATGGAGGCCCCTTGCACAAAGCTGTCTTCGGGAGAGCAGCGGCCGGGGGAGGGGATATGGTCATGGCTTGTCTTTTTTTTGCTTCGTGTTTGTGTGGGTTTCCCAAACAATAGCATGATATGTTGCTCTTTTTTTTTTGCTCTTTTTTTTTTTGCGCGCTGTCCGGATCCGATATCATATCTGCTCTGCTGGTAGAATACCTTACCCACAGGGTTGCCCTCATCCTTCCGGCTTGGCAATGACAATGGCGGTACCATTTGCGGCCTTCTCACAGGTCTCTGCTGGGTTTAAAATCAACTTTGGCACACGAAATCTGAAATTTTGAATGTTGGCGTTCCAGAGGCCATCTGTCTACAAAACTAAAGGCTTTCCTACCCCTTCCGTTGGGCCACGGGGTTCTCTTCGCTATTTGGGTGTGAACCTTACGGTTGACGCGGGCCTGCTTTAATTTATTGAAGGCCAATTATAGACCCTTATTTTCAACAACAGGTAAGAGTCGATACTTAGCAAATCCTGGGCCTGGTTGTCTGTTCTCCTGGGTTTGGGCACAAATTGCGGTTTGGAAAGGATGATGGTTGGTTTGATCCGAGATTTTTGTATCTATTTTCAAGTGCTTCCTATCCGGCATTGCCCCATGTTGTTTCTTGCTGGCTACGTGGCAGACTCTGCTTATGACAGTGTGCCTATGGAGGCCCCGTCACACCCTCCACCAAGGCGCTTAGCTCGTCAGATTCTCTTTTTGCGCACACAGCGCTGGGGAGGTATGGGGGTCCCCCTAATCTTCACTGGTACTATGCTTACCAGCGCAGTGTCACGCAGGGGTTGGAATGGATGGACACACGGCCACCACCCAAACGCTGGGTAACAATGGAAATGACGTCTTTCGTGAGGAGCGGGATTGGGGAATCGGTTTTTGTGAACTTTTATTCAAATTGTGTTGTGCTTTCTCGGTCAGCTAACCCCACCATTTCCCATACTCTTTGGCCTGCTGGGATCAATTCCTCTGGCCTCGCAGGGCGACCCCTTACTCCTTTGGCACCCATTGTTGGGATAATCTCTCTTTTCCCCCCGGGATGAGTGATCCCACCTTTCGGCTGTGGGGTTCATAAGGGGCTTAGAGCCGAGTAGGCCAAACTTTTTTGAGGAGGGTAGGCTGCGCTCATTTTCTTTCGCTTCAGGAGGAATTCGGCCTTTCTCTTCATGGCCTGCTCGGGTGCCCATTTATCTATACACACAGGCGGCTCATTGGGTGCGGGACCGATTGGTTCGGTCCTCAGGTTGCTCTGCGACCTGTCGAACGTTGAGCGCTTTTGTGAGAGGCGTGTACCACCACCGAAGTTCCCTTTGTTGCTTTGCTGGTTATATGCATATTTAACCATCTCAACAGGTTGGCCCTATCAAACATAGTGATCAGTGGAACCAAGAAGTTCGCCTTAATTAACTCTGAGCAGCGCTGGGAGCAACTTGAAGGTCGACTCTGGCGGAGTGCTATGGCAGTTAACGCCTATGAAACTAATTACAAAATAATCTACAGATGGTATATGATAATGCCGGTGCGGGTTGCTAGAGCATACCCCGTAGTATCCGGTTGTGTGCTGGCGGAGGTGTGGCAATGAAGGCACCCTGGCACATTTTTGGTGGTTCTGCCCGCGTATACTGACTTTTTGGAGGGGCGTTCAGTACCGGTTGCAATGGCGAGTGGGGTTGAGGCATTCCCTGGGATCCGGGTATCTTTCTTTTGGGCGATAAGATACCGGTCGCTCGGACTGATCCAATTTGCCCTGATGTTCGTCACGGTTTCAATGCGGGGCTGCTAGCACGGCTGGCTTTAGCCGCTATCTGGAAACAGACTTCACCCCCCACTTTTTTGGTGCCCATTGGTTGGAACGTAATGTGGGATATATATACTATGGAGCGCGAGGTGGCGGTTGGACGATAGCGGGCTGCTGTCACAATTTGAGCAAGTGTGGGAAGTATTCGTTTCTCAATATGGTCAATAACCCCGTCCGGCAACTTCTCTGTTCTCTATGGGAGATAAAACACGGGTCTCTTAGCTATCTAATATGTTGTAGAGTTCGTAGCTTTTTCCTTTTTTTTCTTTTTTCTTGGTCGCCGTGCTGCCTCGAGGGGTTCGGGTGTGTTGTGTGTTGACCCCCATCGTTACTGCTCTCTGAGGATATAGCGGGAGGGGTGGAGGTGTAGGAAGGGTGGGGTGGTGGGGGGGGGGGTGTCGAGGGCTGAGGGGTGGGGAGGGGGCTATGGGAGGGGGGAGGTGGGAGGGAAGAAGAAGGGTGGTAGGAAGGGGTGAGGTACAGAGTTCAGTCAGGTTTCTAGAAGGGGGGGAAGGGGGGAGGGGGGGAGGAGGATGAGGAAATAATGGCCAGGGGAACACCAAACAAAACCAAAAACAAAAACAGAGAGAGGGGCTTGGTTCACATTGTTTCTGGATGCTGTATCCGGTGTTTCTTTTTTGTTTTTACTTTCTACTATGATTTTTCAGAGCACGTTTGTTTCCAGCACTTGTTGTACTTATAGGCTCGCCTTCAAATAAAAAAAAAAATTACTGTGTCCAGCTGATACGTCTCAAAAACAATCTGGAACTCCTGGCTGAGAAATCCCTTTTTTTTTTTGAAGGAACTCAGAATGGAAAGGCCTACTTTTGGCTCCCTGGATTCTTCCTTGCAGAGCTCTGTAATAATAAATAAATTGTGTCTCTGTTTCGAACATAAGAACATAAGATATGCCATACTGGGTCCGACCAAGGTCCATCAAGCCCAGTATCCTGTTTCCGCAACAGTGGCCCATCTAGGTCACAAGTACCCTAGCAGTTTCCCCTTGTCCTCCCCAAAAGACAGTTTCCACAATGCTTGTACTGGGTCCAGCATTGGATATCCTGGGTCCCCTTCTTAATAATGGTTTATGGACCTTTTCATCCATGAACTTTTCCTTCCTGTTAGAAGTTTTCAGATAATTAACTAAAGACTCCATGTTCATTGTGAAGGAGGGGGCAGGCCCTGAAGAAAGGGTTCAACAATTAGGAACGCAGCAGGCAGCTGAAAACCTGAACAAGTTTTTGGCTCACCAGGACTTGAGTTTTGAAAACTCCAGAGCTCGAGCAGAGGCCAACATGGTGTGGAGACTAATAGCGCGTCCTTAGGGCCCGCCCACGCTAGATAGGGGGTATAGCTCGGTTTTTGTTAAAGGAATACTCTGTAGTCGTGTCCAAGTATAATTAAAGCTGGGCTTTATATTCCCCTTCCCTTGAGGGATTGCCTTCTGGATACATCAAAATAATGGTAACCAAAAATAAACTGTTGCTTCACTAGATAAAATAAAAGCTTTTCAAATGATAAATATGCTTCTTCTTGCTCTTTTAACAAAGAGATTTCTATCTCGTCAGAAATACATAAAGCACAAAATCCAATCCATGGGTTCTGAAATGACCTCTGGGTTTGGACTTTCCCACTGCAGTCACATCATGACCTGGGTCCTTTAAACGGGCACCAAGTTTTCTGTATTTACTGGTTTCAGAACCTTGCACTGGGGAGACCCTCGTTTCTATGAGAGGAGACTGTTCTGGTGAAGGAGGCCATGGACATAAAGGAGCTGTGCTTGGGGTTTCGTTCCAACACCCCATTCCAATAAGGGTTTTCTAACACTCTGTAAGCTTGGCTCTTTACAAAATGACCCACGTCGTTCTTATCCCTCTGTAGAAAACAGGGTACTTACTGTCTTTCTGTTCTTCTGGTAAAGCTATTTTTCAGCCCTTCCTCCGTAGCCAAGGCTTCTTCTCTCCTCCCTTCTCTCTCCTTCTTCCTCTGCGGTGTAAACAACTGCCTTTCCTCTGGGAGTTCAAAGCACTAGGCTTAGCTGAGCGGTAATCACGTCCTGGCTTCAAGTGAGCTTTCCTGGTTGGGACGTTTTGCTCTCTCAACCTACGTGCTTGGTTCCTTCCTTCGCCTTCCCCGGCACGAGGACCCCTCTGGCTTGGAAGTTCTCTTGCACTGCTTTCTCCCAGCACTCTCTGGTTCAACCATCCTGCTCTCCACCTCAGCCCTCTTTCTCCAGGACAACGTTTCTCTCTGTGTCCTGCTCCTGAGATCTCTGTCTCCTTCTCTCTCTGCTTGACTCTCTCCTCTGCTTTGGCTGCTCCCGGAACTCCCTCTGTGGGATTCCTTCCCCACCTTGTTTAGCATCTCGCCCCGCTTTGTTTGTACTAGTACGTGATTCTTTCCTTCCTCAGGTGAGCATGATTAGGACGCTGAATTTCTACTGCGTCACTAATGCTATGATGAAAGTTTGTTTCTTCTCCATTCCTTGCTTCTTCCCTGCAATCTGAATGTCTCAACTTGCACATGTGGGCTGTGAGGTAAGCTTCTTCTTTTTCATTTCCCTGTATTATCCCCCAGGCTCAGTGCTGTCTACCCTCATGACAATTGGTACCAAACACCCACGACCACAGGCTCCACTATCCAATGCCTCATGGAGAGTCAGGGCTTTTGGGCCCTGCCTGCGCAGAGCAGCATCTCCCAATAACTGGCACCTGTATACCATTAGCTTTTAGATCGGCACCTGATACATTAGCAATGCCGTCCTAAACTTGGGAACACTTTCCACATATATCAAAAGGTTGCTGTGATTAATGTCAGATCACAAATCTTAAGTTAAACACGATTTGGTGATAGAGATTCCTCATAGCAACCTTTCTGATATCTGTGGAGTGTGTCACAGTTATTGATTTCTGACAGTGTTTTTACCACCGACCGCCGAGGAGTGACTGAACCCCGTGCGGCGTGACTCCACAAGTTTTTGCGGTATGGGTATACCATCGCATCAATGCCTGCACCATGGTGCACAGCTCAGGAGGAGCTGATTGTGGCAGCCAGGGCTGCCACAAAACCTCTTATAATTTGCAAAATGCCTTGGCATAGGCTATGGGAGTGTGGTGTCCGGTTCGTAGGGCTGAATGCCAGAAATGTGTTGTGGCTGCATTTTTGCCTACACCTTACTGAGCTCCACACTGGCTTCGTAGCCACTGTTCCAGTCTCACTGTTTTCCATGTGTTAGACCTGCCAATGTGGCTTAACATTGGGAGCCGAGCAGCAACTAGCGCTAAAGGCTGTTCCCGTGGTTTAACTGTGCGGTATGGCCCGGACAGAGGTCTAGACCTGGAGGCATGGATGCATCTGCACAAGGGCAATCCATAGGACATAGCGGACCAATAGGCTGGGAAGACACAAATGTGTTAGTAGTTTCCCTACCTCGCGATCCGACCACACACCCACCACCTGACACGGACAACCACTCGCCACGGACAGAAGAGTTGGCCCACAGCATGTCAGTGCTGCGAAGAAGGGCTCACGCTTATACCCTGACTGAGCAGTGACTCACGCTGCCTAAATGCCGTAGTCAGGTTCCCCCCATAGGAGCCGTATAAAACAAGTATTTCTCTCAAGTGATAGCTGATATGTTGGGATATTCCCTTTGTCTGGGGGCCGTTCCAATCAACTGAACATACCTGCCTTGGATGGTGTGTCCTCGTGTGTGCATTGCGCAGTCAAAAGCCCATTTTTGTGGGTGGCCATGCCACAGTTCCTCCAGGAACATACTGCACCTTACCTTGTATTAGCTAGCACCAGACCCCTGTCATGCCAGTTAGTAATGTTGTAAATGTGGCATAAGGCAACCCTAATAAGCATATGCCATACTGTGGGAGGTCAAGACCAAGGATCCTATCAATCCCATTACCTATCCTGTCCAACAGTGTGCCAATTCTAGCCGTCAATACGTAACTTCAATAGCAGTTCCTTTCCTCCCCCCAAAACGACACACGCGGTTCCACAATGCTTGTACTGCGGTCAAGCAATTGAGTATCCTGGTGTACCCTTCTATATAATAATGGTTTATGAGAGCCTTTCCTCCAGTGAACTGTGTCCAAAACCTTTTTAAAAAAACCCAGCTCTACACTAACAGCCTTACTACTACATCCTCCGGTAACAAAATTCCAGAGTTTGATATACACGTTGATGTGAAAAAAAAAAAAAAAAAAATATTTGTCTTCTTTTATTAGTCTTCTAAATAGTTTACCTTGTAGACTTCATTGCCCATGTCCCCTAGTTTTTTCTATATTTTGTTTTCTTCCCCCTTAGATATTTTCTAGTCATTCTGATAACGTTTAACATCTACGTTTACGTTACCGTTCCACCACTCCATTCATAATAATTTATACTAGAGTCTGATTTATTCCATATCTCCCTCTTCAGGGTGTGGTGCCCGTCTCTTTTTCCAGGTTAAAATGAGCCCCTAACCTTCTTTTCGAGCCTTTCTTTCTATCAATAGGAGTATTCCTTCCATCCCTTCCTTTAACCATTTTGGTGGCCTCTTCTCTGAACTCTTTTCTATAATATTGCCTTATAATCATGTTTTAAGATATGGCAACCAGAATCGACCTACGAGACAATATTCCAAGCTGCTCGAGTGCTACACCATGAGATATGATTAATTGATTATTCATGAAGAGGCATTTATAAATATCTTTTTTTTTGCTTTTATTTTATCCATTCTTTCCTTATTGATAACCTAGCATTCCCTATATAGCTCTCTTGGCCGCCGTTAGCCCCACACTGCGCGCCGAGGGCGTTTTAAAAACCATGATTCACGCACAATGACACCTAAATCTTTTTCCTGGGATATGGTGGTTCATAATGTGGAACCTTGCATCGTGCTAACCATAGTTTTGGGTTATTCTTCCCTAGAGTGCCAGTAAACTTTGCACTTGTTCCACATTAAATTTCATCTGCCATTTTGATTGCCCACGGCTTTTCCAATTTATCAAGATCCTCTTTTGTTGCAATTTTCCACAACTCCATCTTGGGTTTTAACACTTTAAATAGTTTTGTGTCCATCTTTGCCAAATTTTTGAGATACCTCACTAGTTATTCCCACTGGTTCCAGGTCTATTTATTGGCAATATGTCAAAAGCAGCAGCACGGGGAGCCCAGCACAAATCCCTAGAGGCGCGGTTTACACCAAACTTATTCACTTCTTTATCCTCCATTGGCCGAAAAAAATATGGCCATTTAGCCCTAACCCTCTATCTTACCCTCTCATGCTTCTATAATCTTTTAAACAGTTCCTATAATTCCACAGTATAGTAACACTGCCTCCTATCCCATGACTTCTGTCTAGTTAGTTTTGTTTGCCAAAAGTCTCTGATGAGGGACACTTGTCAAAGGCGATCTTTCTGAAAGTCCGGATACACTATATCAACCAACACCGACTCACCTTTTCCACCTGTTTTTATTCACACCACTTCAAAAAAAAACTGTTAAACAAATTCGTAAGAAGAAGATCTTCACTTGTCCTTAAAGCCATGTTGGCTGTCTCCCATTAGGCCATTATGACTAATCTATCATGCTGAGTAATTAGTAATTTTATTCTTTATGATAGGTTCTTAACCATTTTTTTTTTTTTTGGTTCCGGGTATCTGATGTAAGATGCTCTCACCGGTCCCCTGTAGTTTCACGCCCGCTCAACCCCTGGAACCCTTTTTTAAAAAATTGTTGTGTTTACATTGGCGATCCTCCAATCTTCAGGTATTAGAGATAATTTTAATGATAGTTCACGGACTACTAATAGCAGTTCTGCAATCGTCATATTTCAGTTCTTTCAAAACACCCTTGGATGTATACCATCCGGCCCAGGTGATTTTGCTACTCTTCAGTTTTAATCTAATAGTTGTAATACACATCTTCACAATTTTATATCAAATATTTCCTTCCAATTCTGTTTCCCGCACGTTTAAATAACCACTTCAGGGGCATTCATGGGTAACATCCCTACATTCTTCCTCAGTAAAGACCGAGCAAAGAATTTCTTTCAGTCTCTCTAGCTAATTTGCGACTTGTCGCCTCCTTAGTGCCCCGTTTTAAAACCCTCTATAATCTAATGAACCAACTGACTCTCTCACAGGTTTTTTGCTACTAATGTAATTGAAAAAGTCTTATATTTCGCATTTTTGCTATCTGTTTTGCTTCTGCAGCAAGCTCTGTTCGCAAATTCTCCATTTGTGCCTGCCTTATCAATGCCTTGCATTTGACTTGCCAGTGCTTGTGCTGGTTTCCAGGTTTGCGTACATTTGGCCTCTTTTTTTCCATGTGACGGAAAGAAGAAGCTGTTTTTTTGGCAACAAACAGCCTCTTCTGAAACCTCTCTGCCCTCCTTGTAAAACCCATGCTGGCAGTTTTTTGGACATCCTTCCCACTTTTTCCTTAAGCGTGGAATACAGCTGGTCCGGCTTCCAAGGATCAGAACATAAGATATGCCGTACTGGGTCAGAACCAAGGTTCATCAAGCCCAGTAGGATCAGTATCCTTGTTTCCTCCCAACAGGGGCCAATCTAGGTCATACGTACCCTAGCAGTATTAGATAGTATTTTTCTTTCAAACACACACCCCCATGCCTTGACGTTTAAGTCTTTAACTCTTTGCAACTCTGCTTCTTTTAGTTTTTTCTTAACTATTTTTCCTCAGTTTATCATAGTCTGTTCCCTCTCTTTGAAAGTTAAAAGGTAGTACTATTGGATTTCCTTACTATCCCTCCTCCACTAATTAAATCAAAGGCGATCATGACGATGATCACTATTGGCCAAGTGGTCCCAACACCACCACTTATCTCGTTGCACTTAGATCCTTGTGTTCCACTAAAGACTAGGTCTAATATGGCTTTCCCCTCGGGTCGTGGTTCATGAACACAGCTGCTCCAAGAAGCAGTCATTTTTATTTCATCTTAGGAACTTTATCTCCCTAGGCATTGTCCTGCTGTGACACTGACCCAGTCTGATAGCAGGGTATTGCAAGAAATCACCATTTATTATTACTCGCGCTGGTTACTTTTGTTAGCTTCCTCCTTGATTTCTTTGAGCATTTCATCATCCATGTTGTTCATTCTGGCTGGGACACCTTGCAGGTGTTGCAGGTGAGCGGGAGGAGACTGTGCCCTCTGCTGGTGAATGTCATATAGTGGAATGGGGGTGGGGCAGGCTGAGGCTTTTCCAGCAATTCTTCCCTGTTTGCCATTTCCTTATTGATGCATACAGATCTGCATTGACTGCCCTGTAGGGTGCATGTTCCCCATTAGGACTGGGGTGGTTGATGGTCCCATTCTACTGCCATCATTGCACAGAGAGGTGGAATGTGGATCTGTTGGTGGGAGGAGTCCTGTCCCTCATATGAAGCCACAGAGGGTGGTTTGGTTACACATGGCGCTGACATTAAAGCTTTGCTTTTTGGGGGTCCAAACACCCCTCTTCACTTATAGATAAATATTAAATAAATATAAATATATATAACTTGTGACCATGGCACCCACACAGGATATGTTACTATTCTGGTGTGTCATCATAGTCCACAAGGGCTAGATGTTGACTAGGAAATACAGATGGGACACAGGTGTATCATAGGTTGTGTCTGCAAGGACTACCTATTCACACAATGGTATGGATGGCGACCTGCAGCATAGCCTATTCTCAGCCAAGCCAGGTGCTGGCGGACATGGTACTGGGCACCCCCCACCTTAACCTCAGGGTGAGCACAGGACCCCGCACAAATGTCCACGGTCTGTAGCGACTCCTGTGCCAGTAACACACACAGGTTAGTTCTCCCTACCAGGCCGAGGTGCTTTGGGGGGTGTATACCCCATGCTTGTGGATCAGCTGTATTAGACTGCTGATAGCATGTGCAGTGCAATTCATGGGTACGGATGGTTTTTACCCTATCCTGGGTGACCACAGCATAAACAGTTTTTGTGTGGTGACCCTGCAGTCTTTTCTGTAGCCAGCCAGGGGTGTGTTAATTAGCTATAAGAGATGTAGCCCACTGGTTACTTCAATGACTGTGGGCAGCCCCCCCCCCTCAGAGGGCATGGGTTTGATCCCACAGGTGCGTGATAATGTAATAAGGAATTGATTACTAGAAGGCTTTTTCTTTTCATTTTAAATCAGTGAGCCAGCACAAAATGCACCAACTCACAGTGGCTGTAACCTTAAGCGTGCCCTCATAAGGCACACCCGTATACAGTTGCCCTATAAGGCGCCCCCATAAAAGGCCCCCACCACTCATAGGCGCACAATATAATGCGTGCCTTGGCTGGACAATTGCACTGTATCTAATGTGCCCTATGAAGTGCCTTATCTAAGGGCCGCCTTATGCTGGCACCCTTAGGTTACGGGCAACCGCTCGAACAGGTCTTCTTATTGTTTTTTGGGGGCTGCGCTTGGGCGCCCGTTTTTGTTTTTGTTCCTGCCTGGCAGCCCACTAATTTAAATTTCCCAAAAAAGGGAAATGCTTCAGACGGCACATCGATTTAAATGATAAGGAACGCGTAATAGCCTCCTCAGATAGTCCTTCTTACATAAACAACCACTGTGGCGGTATCAAACCTATTGGAAATCCCTTAGCCTCAACAGTAATATACCTATGGTAACCTGCGCCTGCGATAACTGGCTTAGCTAGTGTGGGTCTCCCCTATCCCAGGGAAGCCAAGGCAGAATGTATGTGGACCCATTCGACATGCAGGTTTGTTGTGTAGTCAGTCCTAGGCTAAGATCAATGCGCCATAGAGGCATGCGCACACATGAGACTTAGTACAGTGTACTCAGACAGCCAGCTCTCCTAGACGCTTCAAATTCCCTGTGCAAAAAACAATCAGGAAGATGTGTCTGAAGTGGCACCTTATTTGCATGGCTCGTAAACAGACACATCTCTGTAGTGACTGAAGGATGAAACCAGCCAGACCATACCTACTCACCCTGAGTTGCCCTGTGGCGCTGAGCATTGGGCCCGTATTAGAAGGCAAATCATTACAGGGTTTGTGCCGCAAGGAAGAAGTTAAGAGCCGCCCTATAATGAGCCCGACCTGGCCAACGCTGAGGGAGCCTACACCACCGTAACAACGTGCTAAACCCCAATTCACAAAGTATATTACTAAATGGTCGCGGCGTGGTGGGCGAAGAGATCAGAAAGTGTATGCGGGACTGAGAGAAAGACAGCACATACCGTTCGCCAGCCACATTTCCACTGCTTATGTTAAGAATACTATGACGTGATGGCTATCAAAAATCCCACTGTGTGCTTGCCTTCAATCGTAATTGCGCCAGGTAAATGTGTGACGTACCTGTGAAAGATCGCACGTGTACGTGCACAAACACGCGCCAAGCATGCACCATGATGTGGCATCGTCACGAATCATACACGTTGCTATATCGAAAGTGTGGACAAAAATGGACAGGGACATTTCACGGAAGCCCGCCATTCACCCCTGAGGGAGCTCAGGATCACCATGTGAACTGATATGCACTAATAAGGACAGAGCTCCTGTGTTATCTCCCCCCCCCCCCCCCCCCCTCCGGGGCGCCCAAGCAAATGAGAGGGCAGGACATTGGACGGCGTGAGAAGAGTGGACCTATGGAGTGCCCACCTCACCAGTGTGCTGGTACAAAAGGATCTTGACGACTACCCACGTGAATCGTAAGGATGTATGGAGGACACAAGTCACACAATGATGGGTTGTTTGTGCAACACAAATACAGCAAAGCATCACATATCATACATGCAGAACATGGTGGGGACATACCAGTCTGTGGGCCAAGCTGTTGCCACTGTAGATGCATATGGTTGTGGATTTGCAATCCTGCCCTATCACCAGAACGGCCACATAGACCTGATCACACAGGTCTATTACACCTTCCTTGGTGTTATCTTACATGCGTGGTGATGTGCGGTCCCAAATGTCTGCTCCATCCCCAGGAGGAGTCACACATGGTTACAGAGGTCTAGGCATAGATCCTGGTGTTAGGCTAACTGACCATCTGATTGTCTCAGTTTTCCAGAAAAGCGCTGGGCACCCTAACCCCAGGTGGCCCAATTTGACCTGCATTAACCACTTTTCCCAGTTGGTCCAATTAGATGATTCCTCGCTCGTTCATGCGTGTTTATCTGCATTCTGGGGTTTTCATTCCCCAACCAGCCTCTTTGGCCCTTCTATACTCCAGGAGGCCCTGGACTTTGATTACAGAGGTCTAGTCTAAATCCTGGTGTCAGGGTAAACTGCATCAGTTGGGGTTTCACAGCTCTGCCCTCACCCCATAGGCCCTGGTCCTCATTAACAGTGGTACCATTAGAGATCCTGGGGTCAGAGGTACCTGCATCCTTTTTCATTCTCCACAGCTCTGCCCTAACTCCAGTAGGCCCCAGACCAGGATTACAGAGGAATATTAGAGATCCTGGTGTCAGGGTAACTGCAATCAGTTGGGGTTGCACAAGCTCTGCCCTAACTCTACAGGAGTTCCTGGTCCTCTTACAGTGGTCCATTAGAGATTCTTGGTGTTCAGCCGGTTTTTTTTACCTGCATCTTGTTTCATTCTCACAGCTCTACCCTACTCCCGGAGGCCCTGGGACCTGAATTACAGAGGTCTATTCTAAATCCTCGTGTCAGGGTACCTGTCTCAGTTGGGGTTTCAGAGGCTCTGCCCTAAAACACTCCCATGGAGGCCCTGTCTCCTAAATTACAGGACAGAGTCTATAGCCCAGACTAGGTGTGTTGGTGCATGCTCCTGTTGCAGTTGGCCACAAATGCCCTAATATCACAGAGTGGCCCATAGTTGTGTCCACACAGGTAGAGTACACATCCTGGTGTTCTGGTAGTGGTTCCCTGGGGGATGTGTGGTCAGTGGCCACTACGCCAGAACCCATCACACATGTTCCAATACAGATATCATAGGTGGCATGCCGTAGTGTGGTCTGCGGATGTTGTGGTAGTTGAGTGCAAACATACAGGTGTGTTTGCCGGACCCCACAGGGGTCAAAGAAACACCTCCCCTGTAGACCAGCATACCTACCCCACACATGGCATGGTGTTGCATGTAATGTAAGGAGAGCATAGGATCTGGGTAAGGCTGGTCTGTGGGGTTGCCCCAACGACACATAGGTGGCATCCCACACCGACCCAGTACCAACAGCCCCACATGCAGGCGGCGCTGGCAACAGGTAGTATAGGAACCCATTGGCATAAGCAGCAGCAGCCCACCCTGCTGTACACAGTGATGTGCTGTGATATACATTGGGCACCCACCAGAGATATCTGGCCCTTAATGTTCCCACCCATTTGCATTTCCACCCACTGGAGGACCTACAGACCAAGGGACATGAGTTGCGGATGCACTGCCCAGATGTCCTCGAGCGGCTACAAAGGAGGGTGTTGCAGCAACGTGGCAGTGAGTGTTGCGGCCCCTGCAGCGCAGGAGTCAGCATGTCACAGTGGGCAAACCAGCCGTGGGAGGGCCACACACTATGTTTATATGGCATTGTAATTGCATGATGGTGTGCTAATGACTGTCTTCCCCCACAGAAGCTCCTGCTGCTGCTGCTGCTGGTGTGGGGACATCAGCCTCAGGGCCACCAACAACACGCCCCACAGCTGTCTGTCCAGCCGGTGAAGGCAGGAGGACGGAGGCCGGCTGATGCAGAGAGAGGATGATGGGGACATGGAGGGGGTGGAGGGTGGGGTTGGGGCAGGAGGTAGGGGAGGGTGAGAGTATGTGTACCATTTTGGGGGATTGGAGGGAGGAGGCGGCGAGCGTGTGAGGTGCCAGAGGGGGAGGATGTGGGGTGGAGGGGACAGGTGGCGGTGGGGTCGGGGACACAGGACCAGCACAGGGCACTGTGGGTCCCTGCCAAGCTGCCCATGGGTATGCTGTGGCAATGGCTTCCCATCTTGAGGTGTAGCTCACACAACCCATTTTGCCACAGAAAGGGCCCCTACGCACATGCCACCACAACCGACAACCTCGGCCACCTGTCTATTTATTTGGTGGCAGGTGTGTCCAGAACCTGTATAATGTGGCAATGTGAAGGCGTGCTGTAATGCCAAGCAGGCCCAGGGACCACAACCATACGGTGACTGTCAGAGGCTCCATTCAGTGTTATGGCTGCCAAGATGCAGCGTGTGGCTGGTATGGGCGGTGCAAATCATCGACAAGCCATCCCCTGATGGGCATCCCAGGAGCGTGCGATGGTCCCTGGTGGCGCCCACACACATGCGGCCGTGTGCTGATCCTGTACTCCTTGGACCCAACATGTGGTCTTAGGTTATATAATACCTGTTGTACATATGTTTTTAAATACAGTTGTGTTACTAACATCACAATGGTCATGTGTCTCCCTTACAGACGGTGGACATGAGCATGTGACATGTGTGTAGATCCCTGTTATTGTGGGTATGGTGGTGGTAGACATAGGTACCATACATTGACCGGTCTCCACACGGCAGTTGTGGGGGCTGCCCATGTTACGTAGGCATCTGTGTCCCATGGTGCCCCTGTTGCTGGTGCCAATGTGCAGTGTGTCCCAACAGCTATGGTCCATGCATGCTGCCTTGTGATGTGTGGGCACCATATCTGATGCACCATGCCTGTTGGGGCAATAGGGGGGAAAAGGCTAGCAGCAGGTATACGTGGAAGGAATGGTACGAGGGGAAGCTGTACCCAGGGGCTTTACAGGGGGATAGCTGTTAAGAGCGGGGACAGGTCGATGCAGGTCCCTGAGGAGTGAGCGGTGGAGGACTACAAGCGCTGGTGAAACAGTGATCAGCTGGAATGAAGCGAAGCTACCTTTGTTCTGCCTGTGCTCGCATGCAAAGCCTCTATGGGTTTTAGACAGCCATGTAGGCCCATGGTGTGGGCAAGGGAGGATGGTCCACACATGTTTGTCTAATGATGTAGATGTATATGGGGTGGGAGAGTGGGTGACATAATTTTCCCTTACAAACAGAACATGTACCACTGTAAACATCTTGCGGGCAAATGGTGTGGGTTGGTTGTGGGTTGATACCCCCAACAACGCATAGTCGGAGGGTGACCACCTGCCACAGTCCATGGCACACAGGGGCATGGTATAACCTATGTGTGGGAATGATTGGTGGCAGTACAGACACCCGCATCCCTGAGGGATATGGGTAGGCACATGTGGGCAGGGTGACAACATGGGGTGCAGGGTTACTTTAGGGGATCACAGTGCACACGTCTGCATTGGAAACAAACACAGAGTGCGTTGTAATAGGTCATGAATAGCTTTATTTTTAATGTTCACATCCTCCGTGGCCGGCCACCGCAAACCACGGCCCAACCTACCCTCTGTCCTGGGACTGCTGGTGCTGCCTCTGGTGCCGGCACTGGGCCTGCTTGCGTGTATGGGCAGCTTATGTGGCCCTCTCCTTGTGGCATCCCGCAATATATAGGAGACTCACCCTGCCATTGTGGCTCTGCTGAGTGGGCACGCAGCTGGTGGTTCTCCCTGGAGACTGGGCCCCCCCAACAGAGCCTGACGAGGTGCCTGGGGATGGGACACATGGTGGATGTTTGAGATACCTGTTACAACCCACCACATGCACCTGTCAGGCATATCCCCACCAGATCAGTCGGCAGAAGAATCAGTGCACACACCAACTAGCATGCATGACCATGTTCCACATCTGTGTTGTTCCCCCCCATGAGCCAAGTCTCATGCCTGGAACGGGTCCTGATGAGGGGTTAGTGTGAATCACAGATCTCACACATGGTACATGTGGTTGCAGTTCAATGTGTCAATGCTTGCATCTGCACACTGGTCATATGAGATAAGCCAGATGAGACGTGAGGCGTTCATGGGCACACACATACATATATCTGGGGGGCCCTACTATTTTCGATAAACAGCTGGCCCACAGTACAGATTATGCTGACAAGCTATGCTAGGTAAAACTAATACCCATGGGGAGGGGTCCAGGTCATGTAAGCTTTCTAGGTGACCTGGGATAGGTGTTTTTTCTGCTGTGCGCTTCTCCTGGGGTATATGGCCGTGAACAGTCTGTGTGTCTGAAGCTCCTCACACAATGCTGACACCCTGACAAGCCAGTGCTATACAAGAGGGGGGGGAAACGCCCACATGGCACATGCCACAGACACACACACCCACAACACACATATGAAAACGATCGTGCTATGTTGCCAACATATTGTGGTGCACATGCAATCTCATTGTGGATGTTACGTCCACCCCCATGGGGATATGTTGTGTATGCTGTTACACACCTTCGGCATCATGCCTTGCCTGAGGCAACTGTGGGCCCGCAGCTCTGCCAAGATCATAAGCCATGCTTGTGGAAGGGGTGGAGGATGTCTCTGGCGTTCTGCATAGTGTGGAGACTCCCCTCCATCTCCGTACCCTCTAGAGCCTGTGAGCTGCTGCTAGTGGCCCCCACTGGAGCGGGTGACATCCAGGGGCGTGTCCTCTGCCTCAGCCAACACATTGTTTCTGTGTGTTGTCCTGTGTCATGTGCTGAGTCGGTTGTCCCCCGTATATTGCAGGCTCTGGCCCCCTCACCATCCTGAGGCCACTGGCCACATCTTCCCCTCTCTTTTGTGCCTCCATAGTCCTGTAGTCCACCTGGGGGTTGGAAAAGGGTACACAGGCCCCAGATGAGTTTGGCGCAGTGCAACCTATGTACACCTGTGTAGTACATCCCCGCCATAATCAATGTGTTGTTTGCCTGTTGCCTGCCTTGTTGTATGCCTACAATAGGGAACAGCACAGGATTCCTACAGTTGTGTTTGTGCCTGGCAGGGGGTTGGGGGGTTAGCAGCCTCATTCCCTGGTGTAGCTGTACCACATGGGATGTCAGTGGGGGGGAGGTGTGTTTTTGTGTGCCGCGCCTCTCTATCTGCAGTATCAGGTATGGACTGTGGCCCACCTGACCTTGGATGTGGCCCTCAGCCAATACATGTGGACGTGTGGCACATGTGGGAGCCCTGAGTGGTATTGCGGTGCCATCATTGTGTGTGTGAGCGATGTGCTGTGCATTGCTCTGAGTGGTATGCACGTTAGGTTGTTTGCAAGGATGTTTCCGTGTCAGCCAGACGTTGTTTGTGGGCCCTCTGCTTTGCAAAGAGCACTGTCGCGGTGTGGCTGGACACGCTATCCCCATACGTCCCATGGGTGTGGTGGGGTGTCCGGGGGGGATGGTGCAGCCACTGCTGGTGTAAAGGGGTTTGCAACCGTGTGTGTGGGTATGGTAATATTGTGTGTGAGCACTGTGGGATATGTATAAGGGCTGATTCCCAGGTGTTGTTGGGGGTTGTGCTATGTGCATTTGGTATGGGTGTGGCAATGTGCCTTCCAATGTCTGGTGAGGGTGGTGTGTTGGTATCCCCACTGTATGTGGGCCCCAACAGAGTGTTAAGTGTGTGACATGTGTTGTGATTTTTGTGGATGGTAGTTTGTTTGCGTCTACTACGTCATCAATGTTAGTCCTTTCCCTGTCATAGGTCCATTTGATATGGTCCTTGGATAGGTAAGGTGGCATACCTGACGTTTGTAAATGTGTTTTTGTTGGTGTGTGTTTGGTACCCCCAGGCCATTGTTTTCTGGGATAGTTGTATGCCCCTCTTGTATGTCTCCCCCTGTCACAATGTGCTTAGTGACTGGCTGCAGAGGTAGGATGACTGGCTGTGACCTATATGCCAGGTACTATTTTAACAAGTAAACCTCAGGGTGACAGAGAATGCAGGCTGGTACTGCTGAACATACCCCAAAAGGTGTGGGCACAAAATAACTCAATGTAAGCCCTCATAAGCCATATGTGATGAAGGAACGCAAGACCAATCTGGGTAGGACAACTCCAGTAGTAGAGGAATCTGACCTCAGTTAGTCCCCCCAACCACATATCCTTAGGAGGAGGAATACTTTGAAGGATAGACAGGCCCTGTACTCGCATGAACTCTGCATACATCAGTGGCCAAACTCACCTCTATGTACAACCCAGAGGGTCTAGCAGAACAGCCAAACTTCACAGCACTAGAGAGCAACAATGTAGAAATGATACAAGGAGTTTATCTGAATACTGTCAAATGATATCCCAATTTGGCTTTTTACTGTTACATTGCTGCTCAGGTATGCTGTGATGCTGTTTGATTACAGTAGGATATCATTAGCCACTCCTCAGATATGTCCTTTACATCTCTGTTACATTGCTGTCTCTGTAGTGCTGTGAATTGTTGTTATGCAGCTTAACCCTCTGGGCTGCGCATGTATGTTTTCTGGACCATTGAATGTGTGCTGTGTTCAATCAGATATGGGCCTTGTTTGCCACACCCCCTGCCTCTCCACTGCTTTGTGGTTCAGGACTGTGTCTATCATGCAACACAGGCCCAGGTACCTGTCACACTCACCCTGTACCTACCTTGCCATGTGCTGCTGTGTCATCACCCCACAGTTGCCTGTGTTAAGGCACGCATGCTCTCAGGACATGGTCCCCCACCAATCCCCTCCATGTGCACATGTGCTTGGGCGTGCCCTTGTACGTGTGCTGCATATCTTCTACTACTCCTACTACTAAGCATTTATAGGGCGCTACCAAGCACACACAGCACTGTAAAAAGTGAAAACACAAAAAGGACAATCCCTGCTCAACGGAGCTTATAATCTAAAAGGACAATGCACTAACAGGTGTGGAAGGAGGTTTGGAACAGAAGCAGAGACAAGAGCAGGGGAGACAGGTCAAAGGAGGGAGATAGGAACAAGTGTGAGAGGAAGACAGAAAGGTGAGATTAAAAAGGGGAGGAATGGAGAACAGCACACTCTTGAGCCAAAGGCAGAGGCAAACATATGAAGCTTTGAACCTAAGTGGGAGGAGGGCCATAGAAGATGCCCGACGCATAGACAAAGGACGTTTATTCCAAGCCTAAGGAACAGCAAGGTGTAAGTGTGCATACCCACCTGCCTGTGGATGGGCGGTGTCCAGTGCTTCTGGCAGTCCACGCAGGTAGATGGGCCCAAGGACCGGTCTGCTAGCTCCTGCTCCCAGGGGTGTGGAGAGCTTGGGGCAAAGGGGGCACCCCCACTGGTTGCCCATGGCATGTTGCCTCTCTCAGCCCACCATGTGTGTGCATGGACACCATGCTTAATGTCATTAAATCTCTTTCTCAGGCTGTCCAAGTCCCTGGTTGGTCCCCCTCCTGTACCTCTGGTTGGTCCCCCTGGTTGGTCCCCCCTCCTGTACCTCCTCCCCCATGTTTGTACATGTTGCCACAGTGGTGCTGTTGCTGAGCCAGCCATAGAGCACCTCATACCGCTCCAACACACTGGCTAGCAGGATGTGGTTTTCTTGGAGACTGAATCTCACAGCCCTCCTCCGTTCCTCAGCTGGGACCGGTATACGCCTTCATTTGGCAATGGGTAGCCCCTGTGTGGGCTGCGACACACCCGATGGTCCTGCAGTCACCACCATAGGCCCAACACTCCCTGCCGGCTCTGGGTCCTGCTGAACAGCTGCCCCCCTCCCCTCCTGCCATTTCCTGTCGCTCCATCTCCCTGCCCTCTGTGCCTCTCCCTCCCTGTCACACATCCCTGCTCCTCGGCTCCTCTGCTACACCTCACACCTGCTCCTCGCCCCACCTCCTCTCCCTGCTGCCTGCTCCTCAACTCAGCTCCTGTCTGTCACCTGCTCCTTGCCTCCCCGCCTCTCTCTCTCTCTCGCCTGCTTTGCCACACACCTCTCCACAACAAACCTGCCTCTGACACTCTCCACTACCACTCACCAACCCAGCCACTCTCCACGACACACTGCTTCTGACACTCTCCTTGCTTCACCAACAACCAACAGCGCATGCCTTCTCTCCCTCGCCTACACAAACCCCTCAACGTGTACCTGGTGTGCATGTGTATTTATAGGTTTTTTTTAATGTTGTGCGCGTTGCGCATGCACAGTGGTACGAGCATGTTGGCTGCAACACGTTGCGCATGCACCACAGAATGTACGTGCGTAGAACACCATGTTACGCATGCACTGTGCGTGAGGGTGAGGCTTGGCGCATCCACGTAACCTCATGCAGCACATGCACGTCTCATGTTCATGCACAGCACATGTGTAACATGGTGTTTCGCACACGCACTGTCCGTGTCTCTGCGGCACATGTGCAATGCGTGCAGCCACTGCACTTGTGCCACTGCGCATGCGCAATGCGCACAACGTAAAAAAAAAACTATAAATACACATGCACACCTGGTACACATTGAGGGGTTTGTGTGGGCGAGGGAGAGAAGGCGTGCACTGTTGGTGGTTGGTGAATCAAGAAGAGTGTCAGAGGCAAGTGTGTCGTGGGGAGTGGCTGGGTTAGTGAGTGGTGGTGGGGTTGTGTGGCTGGGTTGCTGTGTGTTGGGGGAGGTGTGTGGCTAGCTGGTGAGGTGCGTGTCTGAGTTTGAGTGAGTTGGAGGAGTTGAGGGGGTGGAGTTTATGGCGGACTTTGTGGTTGCTGCATGTGCAGTGGGAGGTGATCAGGGGCTGCGGTTGCCTGACGGGGGAGATGGTGTCCATGGGGCTGAGGCACAGGGCATGGGTGCAGTCCTGCTGCAACACAGACCTGCAGCTATGGGGGCAGGCCAAACAGAGGCTGTGCCAGCACGGCGCAGGAGGCCTGCAGAGTTGCAGGTTCGCCAGCCTCGCCTCTACAGGCCCAGGGTCCAGCTCCAGGGCATGCATGAGGACCAGATCATCTCCCTCTACCGCCTGAGCATGGGGGCTATTAGGGAGCTCTATAAGGATCTAAGACCTGACCTCGAGCCCCTGACTGGTCGGTCACATGCCATACCAGGTTTGGTCAAGCTCCTTGGTGCCCTACATTTCTTTGCCTCTGGCTGTTTCCAGTCATCTGTGGCTACAGTGGGTGGCATGAGCCGCCCCACCTTCTCACGCTGTCTCCACCAGGTACTGCGTGCCATGATCAGCCAGGTGGGGATTACATTGCCCATTCCCAACACTAGGCAACAGTGGGGGACCCTGAACCAGGCCTTTGAGGCATTTGCCAGGATACCACACATGATGGGAGCTATTGATTGCACACATGTTGCCCTGGTCCCGCCCAGAGATAGGGAGGTAGTGTTCCGCAACCGCAAACACTACCATTCCCTGAATGTTTAGGTTGTATGTGATGCAAATATGCATATTCTAATGTGGTTTCTAGGTTTGCAGCGTCCACCCATGACTCCTATATCCTGCATCACTCGGCACTATTCAGACAATTTGAGGCAGGCCAGTATGAGGACTGTATACTGCTGGGTGTGTATTTCTCAACTCTGACATGCACATGGTGATCCTCTGACTAACCGTATGTGCACATGTCTGTCTTTGAGGTGTAACCCTAGTTGTGTGTGTGTCTCAACCGTCTGTGTGTGATCTAACTTGGGGGGGGGGGTAGTGCTCTCCATCTCTACCTTGCTACGGTGCTGCGTGTTGATGGTAGAATGGATGCTAGCATTTGTGTCATAGTTACAGATTATGTTGATTGCAATCCTTACACCTACCCCTTGTTTTGTATGTCATAACTTCACACACCGATGCATAGTTGTGGTGTCCCATCATGTGATGTCATATGTTTTCTGTCCAGATGTTTTGTGCATTTGGTTTGCACGTACATACTTGTGTCCATTTGGGTGGACATCAACTCCTGCTTTAACGTTCCACATTTCTTTCTGCAGGTGATTCAGGATATGGGTGTCGCCCCTGGTTGCTGACCCCTGTGCATCAACCACGGACATGTGCAGAGAGGAGTTACAATGAGGCCCATGCCTCTAGCCGCTCCATCATAGAGCGCACCTTTGGCATTTTAAAGAGTCGTTTCAGGTGTCTGGATAGGACAGGCGGGGCTTTACAATACAAACCACAGACTGTGGCAGAGATCATTATAGCCTGTTGCATCCTGCACATCATTGCTCTCAGGCACTATATCCCTGTCCAAATTAATGAGGATCTGGAGGATGATCCTATGTGCCCTCCTGTATGTGGCCTTGGTGACACATGTGAGGGCACAGCAGTCAAGCAGCAGGTGATTGAGGAGGTGTTCTCATGTAAGTACTGCATATGTTGCCACATACATTTGTTTTAGATATGTGTGTACTACTACTACTAGTGAACATTTGTATCCCAATAGCAGTAAGATGCAACACTGCACTGACATATAAAAGACATTGCCTGGCCATCCCAGCTTACAATCTAGTGATTACTGAAACGCAGATGATGTGAGCAGGGCACAACAGTGGGTGGTGGTGGACTGTGTGTGTCAGGTGTAGTAGGCTTGTGGGAGGTGTTAAGCTGTCACACATGATTTGTGGCTGATTGGGATAGGGGCTGCTGTACAGCCACAGGTAATTAGTTTGGGGCTTTGGGTTGCAGCAAGGTGAAAGGCGTGTAGTATGGGGTCAATAGTAGGAGGGTGGCCCATAGATTGGACCAGTTGCCTAGACATGTGTGGTTCACATTTTGTAATATGGCTGTTGATTGGTTGGTATACTCTGATGGGCAGGGACTGTCTGTTAGTTGTTTCTGTATAGCACTACATGTGACATGTAGCACTATATACATGCTCAGTTGTAGCTGGATTACTGGTAGTTGTGATCAGTAAGGGAAGTTACTAGAACACCACAGTGTGCATGCATGTATAGGTCAGCAGGAGAGCCTTGACATGGATGTGGAGACGGATAGGGAACCTGTGAGGTGTCCTGATAGTGGGGGTATTATAGCCATTATGTGTGTGGCTGTAGAATGGCCATGCAGTGCAGTGTTGCATATTTTCATGCAGACAGAGATGATTCAAAGCCAGATCAGCAAGGTGTAGGGTACAGTAGGCAAGCCGGGAGCTAATTAAGGGGGTGGATTTGGGTTTTAGTTGTGTGTTCAGGGAGGACTGGGGAAATATAGCTGATGACATCTAGACAGAAACCACAAGCTTCGGGGGGCGGAGCTTGGCCGGCGAGCAAGATGGCAGCCTGATCCCCGAGCTCCCTGCAATCCTGCTATAAATCCCGCACTCCCCCGCTGCTACTGGAGTCTTTCCCCCTTTTCATGCCTGGTACGAGGGAAGGGATGGCTGTGGTTAAATCCGGCAAGCTAGATTTCAGCTACCCCGGGTCTGGCGGTACGAAACGGCAAAAAGCCAGATCCGCCCTCCCCGCAGAAGGCAGCTGGGCCTAGAGAGCACATGGACGCGATGCAGGAGCTGCTCACGGAGATCCGAGCAGTCCGCGGGCTCGTAGAGGCCAACAGAGAAACGCTCTCCGGAGTACAAGCTGATATCGTGGAGTTAAAGGAAATGAAAGAGCAGCTTGTGGGGCTCGCGGAAAAAATCTCGCGTGAGGAAAGCCAGGTAGAATGCCATGAAGAGCGGTTAAAACTTACCCTGGTCAATAGTAAACGCATTGCGTTATTGGAGCGCAACCTGGAGGACTTAAACAATCGCACCTGCCGAAATAACGTGCGCATTATCGGAGTGCCCGAGGGCGCTGAAGCGGGTAACATGCTGGCCTTTCTGTCTGCGCAATTGCCGAAGCTTCTCCGTCTGGATTTTAGCTCCCCTCTGGAGTTTGAAAGAGCGCATCGAGTCCCTCTACACGCCGGGCCACAGGCTAAACAACCGAGGCCTATTATACTGCGAGTGCTGAGACACTAACAGGCCTTGCAAATCATGTCAGCTGCAAAGTCCTTGGCGCTGATCAATTTCGAGGGGCGGAATATCTCCTTTTTCCCCGACTTCAGCAAGGGAAACTGTAGAGAGAAGACGACAGATGTTGGCTCTACGCCCAAGGCTACAACACCTTCAGGCGCGCTATGGCCTCTTCGCCCCAGCGCGTTTTCGGGTGACTCTACACAATCAAACGTGCACGTTTGAGGATCCACAGTTGTTGCTTCAATTCGTGGAAGAACAGGAAGCCATGCTGATGCGTTGATCCAGTGTCTTTTTGGGCTTCTAGTCTGTTGCTGAGCTCGGTGCTCTTCAGAGACTCTATGGAGGTGAAGGGACATTCTTTTGCTCTTGTTCTCCCTTCCTTTTGGCCTGCAGACTTTGTGCTCTGATGGTTCCAGGTGCTGTGCTGTCAGGGTGGCCCCAATCTGGGGTGCCCGGTTGAGCTCTACAGGGGGACATGGGACATGGTACATATGCTATGTGGTACCTATCGAGTAATTGGCTGGAGGCTCATAATTAGAGGGGCTGTCTCCTTGTGGCTCCCTCCTGTCCCCTGTTCCCCTTGGCGCCCTCCCCTGGGCTCTCTTCCTGTCCCCGGTCCTCTTTGATCCTCCTTAGGTTGATGACTGGGGTGTGTATGCGTGTGGGGTGGGAGGGGGGGGGTTGCACTTTTGTATGTGTGAATGCATGCGGTTCGCAGGGGGGCGTGTGAGTGTGGATAGGTATGGATGAGTCCCGGGATGGGGTGGGGGATCTGATTGTGATTCTGGCTATGCAGTGGGGGGGGGAGTGCGTTTGGGGTATCCGGGCGGCGGGGGGTAAAGCTGTAGCCTTGTTTGGGATGGTTCTCCCATACAGTTTTAGTCTTAAGGTTGGGTTGGGGTTTTATTGGTTTATTTGGGATGGGGTATGTTTTTTTATGGGAGCTGGATCCACCTGGTTGATCGTTCTGTACTCTTTCACGTCAAGTATGTTACTATTTGTGTGTGCTGGGATCACTTAATTTTATGTCACTGAACGTAAAGGGAATCAATAACCCCATGAAAAGGAACAAGATCTTGCTATATTGCAGGAAGGCACGAGCTGACGTTGTACTGCTCCAAGAGACCCATTTGCCGACAGCGGAGGCACATAAGCTGGGTGGGGGGCAGTATCAGTTGATCGGGGTGGCCGGGGCTTGTCATAAGAAAAACGGGGTGCTTATCCTGGCCCGGAAAACTCTCCAGCCGGTTGTTGAAATGAGTCGGGCAGATCCGAAGGGGAGATGGGTGAAGACTCGTCTACGAATACGAGACCAGACTTTTGTTATAATGAATGTATATGGCCCGAACGTTGACGACGTTTCCTTTTTCCACGAAATCGCGGGGGAGTTACAGGACCTTAGTCACGCTAAGCTTGTTCTAGGTGGTGACTTCAACCTAGTGTTGGACCCTCTCATTGATCGTCAACCCTATCGTTCTGTTAGGACCTGCTGAGCGGCCAATGTGCTTAATAGTATGGCTCAGGAGCTGGATTTAGTAGACGTCTGGCGCTTGCTACACCCCTCACAGAAGGAGTTTACCTTCTATTCCCTTCCACACGGGTCATACTCCCGGATCGACTTCTTTTTGATCTCCAGGGCTCTCGTGGCTCAAGTGGAAGATGCACAAATTGGGGCGTGCACAGTCTCAGATCACGCGGCTGTTTTCCTTTCTTTTTTGCCTGATCCTTCTCCAGACAGGAGTTCCGGGTGGTTCTTTCAGAGATCTTTACTCCTGGATCAGGACTTCTGTGCATTTCTCCGGGGAGTTATTAAAGAATACTTTTCGGTGAACCTTCCCGAGGCAACTTCCGGATGGGCATGGTGGGAGGCTTTTAAGGCCTCCCTGCGCGCTAGAATCACCAGTATCGCCATTGGGGCGGCGAGACGTCGAAAGCTTGTCTTGAGTGAGCTGGAGTCCCAAATTCGGGCGGGAGAGCGCCTGTTGCGAAAGAAAGTGCATCCGTGTGTTTTGCTGCGGTTACAGAGACTTAGGTATCAGTTTAACAACATCTTAAGTATGGAAGCTGAAAAGTTGTCGCAGGCTTCCAAAGCACGCTTCTATAGGGAGCAGAACAAGGTGGGTAGGCTGCTGGCAACTACTTTGGCTCCCAAGGCAGAGAAGGTTAAAGTGGCTGCTCTCCAACAGAGTAATCAGGCCTTGCTCACAAAAACACCGGAGATAGCCGACGCCTTCAGAGCCTTTTATGCTGGTTTGTACAGTTCGGAGGGGGGGAATAATGGGGAGGAATGCGATGCATTCCTGGAACATATCCCCCATCCTAGCCTCACGGCCCAACAGGCGTTGGATTTGGATGTTCCCTTCTCTTTGGGTGAGCTTCGCTATGCTCTTAAGGCGGCTAAAAGAGGTAAGGCCGCAGGCCCGGATGGTATTCCCATCGAATTATATCAGGTGTTTCAAGAGGAGCTTCTGCCTTTTTTACGTCAGTATTTTCAGCTTCTGCAAGATCAGGTGCCCGTTGTGGGGGGTTTCAGTGAGGCCACTATTGTGGTATTACCAAAGCCGGGTAGAGACGCCCTTAAAGTGGAGAATTATCGGCCGATATCTCTCTTAAATGCGGACTACAAACTGTTCGCGACTGTCTTGGCCAATAGGTTGACGAAGGTATCGGCTGATTTGATTCACCCTGACCAATGTGGCTTTATGCCCGGGAGGGCGACGTCGGATAATGCCCGGTTGCTACTTGATATCCTGGCCGTCTCAGAGCAAGCTGGCTCCCCTTTGGTGAGGATCTCCTTGGATGCAGAAAAGGCCTTTGACCGGCTTGAGTGGGTCTTTTTATTCAGGGTCCTGCGTTGGTTTGGATTCGGAGAGGGTTTCATCCGTTGTATCCAGGTGCTCTATTCTTCCCCACGGGCTCGTATCCTTGTGGACGGGCTTCTGTCTGCCCCCTTCTCTTTATTCCGGGGGACCCGGAAAGGCTGTCCTCTATCGCCGATTCTCTTCAATCTGGCTTTGGAGCCGCTAGGGCTATTAATCCGACATTCAGAGAAGGTGAAGGGTGTTTGGATCGGGGATCTTCAGGTTAAGCTCGCAGCTTACGCGGACGACCTGCTGCTCTTTTCTCAACCCAGCTCTCTAGATGAGATTTTGAGGGTCATAGGCCACTACTCAAAAGTGTCCGGCTATAAAATAAACTGGTCTAAGTCTGTTGCCTTCCCCATGAACAGAGTCACGTTTTCGGAGGCTGTTAAGGACTTTCCTTTTGTTTGGGAAAAGAGAGCGGTCAAGTATCTAGGTGTGCGCTTTTGTAGTTCTCTCGAAGAGACTTTTCATCTTAATTGTAAGCAGATTGAGGATTTGATCCAGACGTTCACGACCAAGTGGTCGCCGTTACATCTATCTTGGTGGGGCCGTATGGAGTCTATCAAAATGGTCCTCGCCCCCAAAATAAATTATATTTTAGAGATGCTGCCGACTTCCTTCCCCCAGAAGGTGTATAAGGGCTGGGAGAGACAACTAGTGGCCTTTTTGTGGCAAGGGAAGCCCCCTAGGATAGCCCTCGGCAAACTAAAGGCGAGCAAAGACATGGGGGGGGTAAACTTCCCGGATTTTCACAGGTACCACCTGGCCTTCTTGCTTAAACAAGGGGCGTTGTGGTGTCCCCGCGAGTGTGGGGGATAGTGTCCAGTCTGGGTAGAGGTGGAAAGGCGGTTAGTAGAGCCGATCCCCTTGGATCTTCTGGTCGGTATGGCATGCCCGTCATCCTCCCCTGCTTTGGCAATAATAGTGGCGACCCAAGGGGCATTTCAACATCTGGCTGGAGTAATGGGTTCAGAGAATTCGGTGTCCCATCGGATGCCGATTTGGTGGAACCCTCGATTCAAGATCGGTCGCAAATCCTTTGGGTGGCGGCAATGGCAAGCCAAAGGTATCTGGACAATTGGGCAATTGCTTCAGGACGGGCGGTGGAAACCCTGGGATAGGTTGCAAAAGGAATTCTCGCTGCCTCCTATGTGTCAGTTTCAATGGATTCAACTAGTAAGCTGTTTATCCTCTGCGGGGGTGTCTAACCGGTGCCTGGCCCCGACCTGGGGTTTGTATGAGCTGGCCCTCTCATACTCTAGAAAGGCTGGTGTAGCCTCTAAGTTTTATGCATACTTGTGGGAGGGCAGCCCCTCTGTACCGGCGGGCGGTGGCAATTGGGAGTTGGACTTAGGTGTGCCAATCTCCCCTCAAGACTGGTCGCTCCTGTGGTCTAGGGTCAGCAGGGTCTCTAAAGCAGCCACCATAACGCAGTCCTTATTCTTCTTGCTCCATCGTGCTATTATTACTCCCAATCGGCTCTCCAGATGGAAGCCTGAATCTGGTAATATGTGCTGGTCTTGTTCTCTCGGTCCTGGTACCTACAAACATATGTTTTTTGATTGCCTTTACGTACATTCTTTCTGGCTCCTTGTTTGGGATAAGATACAACAGATCTTGTGCTTTCAGTTTCCCTGTATATGGCAGGTAGTGATCCTGCGCTCTTCCGCAAGTGGCCTTCCTGATTTGAAAGGAAAGCGTTTTTTATTGGATTTTTTAGTTGCCATAGCCCTGAAGCACATCTTGGTATGCTGGAAGGATTCCAGCAGAAGATGTCCACCACTGGTGGAATATGGTGTGCCTCTATGCCAGCTATGAGAAGGCGCAGGATCATGCTGCTATTATTAGCGGGCGCAGGGGCAATCATGTTGGGGGCTCTGGGTTGGATAAGTGGCGATGGTTAGATGACTATGTTGCAAAAGCTCGAGTACGCGTGTGAGAGTTAACTCTGCACTGTGGTGATTGGATCTATTACTCCCATTGTATTTGAGTAGCTATGCAAGAGAAGTATCTTGCTAGTGCTGGTGATGGAGATGCATAGCCTACAGGGGATGGGATTGTATTGCTGGTGGGGGGGGGAGGGGTGGTTTTCTTGGGTTTGTTTTACAGTGTTTGTATGTTGGTATGTTAAAAAATTTAAATAAAAGATTAAAAAAAAAAAAAAGAAAAGAAACCACAAGCTTCAACTACTAGGTGGGTATGTGTGTAGAGGTGAAGAGTGCCGTCCAAGACAACACCTACATTGCTGACCCTGGAGAAAGGAAGGTATGACCACACACACAAAGACGCTCTGATGGGAGGGGAGGGTTTAGGTGCACATATAGTATATCCATGCTTTGCCATTATTAATTTCACACAGTGGGATGACATGCAGCCATCAATGTCAGGTGGCAGGAAGACATCAGGGTGTGGTTTGGCAGACATAACTCAGGCATGGAGAGATATATTTGCAAATCATCAGCACACAGCTGGTAATGTAGGTCAAGGGATGAGATAGCCACACTAAGGACATGTATATCAACAGAGGATAAGGAAGAGGCTCCTGGATATTTCCCTGTGGTACAGGAATTGACAGCAGGGTAGCAGAGGACATTGAGACACCGGAACACACACACTGAAGGGGCAGTGGGCACAATATGGGGGACACAGGATAGTACTGCGGCCTTAGAGTCGAGCAGGGACACGGTAGCAAGGAGATGGTTCTGTTCAATAGTTTTTACGTCAGCAGAGAGATGAGGAAGGGGACGGACAGAGTACGGGCCCTTGTAGTTTTCCACACACACTTCAGTGATAACTTTAGCATGAAGCAAATCTGTACAGTGTGATGGGGAACAGTCAGTCTGTAAAGGATCTGGGGGGGGGGGTCTGCAAGCTGAGAACGTGAAGGTGCAGTGTGTGCTGCACAGCTCCAACATGACATATGTATGTTTTTCTTGTGTTCCTCAATCTACAGGACATACGTGGTGACCCTCCTGGTGCTGTGGTGCATTGGCAGGTGACTGTACGTCATCCAACATGCAGTAGTTTGTGGTAGGTGGACCTACAGCTACTTTGTCAGTGACGACAGTCAGGGGGAGCACGTGTCTGCAGTGATCTGTCATATTGTACATATGTTGTTCACCTCTTTGCCCTGCACCCCCATACGCCATATGTTGCTGTTGGCACACATATCCACATGTGTTCCTGGCCAGTTCATCTTCTCCAACACTGTCTCTGGGACACATCCAACAGAGCTGCGAGTGTGTTCAGGTCCTAAGTGTTTGGGTGATGGGCTGCACGTACACCCTTCCCTGACATTGTAGCATCAGCCAACAGCAGTGTATCATTGCATTTGACAATCCTTTATCTCCACTAATCTCCAATTGTGCACATACAGGCCATATGCTACTGCTTGGCATATTGTGTGGGTGTGTGTTTTTGGATTGGCTGTGTGATGATACAGCGTGCAGGCATTTTGCATTATCATGTGGTGTAAGGGGTCTGTATACCCGGGGAGCGGTGGTGACTGTGCTCTCTCTACCTTACTGCTGTTTTACCATGTGAATATTGTAGACATGTGTCATGTGTTGTGAGCTGACCTATCTCTTATGTGCTGACAGACCACTGCGCAACAGCATTTTTGTATCACAGATATCGCCATAATGTGGACATACATCAACAGTAGTTGGACATGGGGACATGGTGATTCTACACATTTCAATGACATCTTCTCCCTTCACTGTGACATGTTGTGGCCTTTGAGAGCCTCAGGGGATCCCAGACAGACACTTGATGCAAACACACGGTAGGTTGCACCTTTGATCGTTTGGGAGTGACATTAGCCTTTTAATGATTTACCGTTTGTTTCATGGACATTTCATGTTGAGTGTCTACACGAACGCTGTTGCACATGGGGTGGAGCTGTGAAACGCCTGTGTAACACGGGCATGGACATGGACATGACCATATCCATGTGACACCCTTGTCTGCAGTTCCAATTCCAAATGTCCACAACATGCACTGTGTTCTGTGTTGTGATCATGTTATGTTTGCCTGTGTGACATTTCATTATGCACATATTGATGTTTGACTTTCTGAAATTTGGGCTGATGTTGCAAGCAGCATACCAATACATTGTTTATCCTCTTCTGACACAGGGCAGAGGACACACAAAGCACATCTACTACAGTGCATTCGGCGTCACTATCACCCACCTGTTGGAGGATACAGCAACACCATGGAACTATCCATGGGAAATGGTGCCATAGGATGTTTGACCTCTGCAAGTGGGACACATGCCTAGGATGGACAGTATTATTGTTGGACTGCTACTTTGGACATGACAGGCTTGTCCAATACACCGTTGCTGCCGTGCTCTGGCTAGGTGTCATGTTCATCCCAGGAAACACACATGACCTTTCCAGTACTGTGGCATATTGGGATGTCACACTTGACTGCATGCCCAGGGTTTCAAGGACTGTCTTAACAGGACTTGTTGGGTTGCAGACACCCTTTGCACTGTGGACACTGTGTACTGGTCCCCATGTGTGCAGCAGGGACTGACATTGTCGCTGTATGTTGTACATCCTTCTGCCATTGTGTTGTTGTGTTTTGCCCATGTGTGTGACATGGAACGCAGGATACGCACATCTGTTTGGTTCAACACGAGCATACAGCCATGCATGTGGCACAGGGTGAATAATGGAGAGGTCCTCTTGTCCATGTCCACCTACCCTCCACTTGGACATGACACAGTATTCGCCATCACACCACTTTACTGCACACCAACATCTTGGATTGATGTTTGCACTCACCAAGGGTGTCACAGTGCATGTGTGGCATCAGTGTATTGTGATACAGCGGATCCTCTTCTGGAGAGAAAAATAGTTTTGAAGTCTGAAAGAAAAAGAAAAAGAAATTGCCTGCAATTTCCAGAGGATTCACTTAGAGGGAGCAGGAGAGTTAGGACAGAGACCACAGAACCACACCCTAGTGGGCAGGACTCATGTTCCAAAAGCTCACATTTAAGAGGAAGCAAGCAAGAGTCAGGAGGAAGCTTATCTGCTAGGAGCTTACCTGCAAGAAGCTCAGCTGCTAAAACCTCGTCTGCTTGGAGAGCTACTACTCAGGGAGCTGTGGAAAGATCACCCTCACCAGTTGGGAGAGACCAAGCGAATGCGTGTTCCAGAGAAGGACCAAAGAGATGCTATGAAGGTACTAACCCAAGAGTGGGATCTAGGCCGCAAGCAAGCCTGAGTAAAAGGACAGTATGGGAAAGGAGAACCAGTCCTGTAAAAGAGAGGACAGGCCGAGAAGGCTGAAGCCAAGCCAGACCGGGCCCTGAAGCCCACAAGAGAACAGGCCTCAAAGGCCAGAGGAGGAAAGACTGGGAGAGCAGGAGGAATATACCTGAGAGCACTGATACTGAAGGCAGCAGCCAAGGTAGGCCTCCAGCCTCACCCCAGAGAACCAAACGGAAACCTAAAGGTAAAGCTTTTAACCTTTGTTATTGTGTGCCTGAAGTCAAGCTAAGAGAAGAATCCTGGGAAGGTGGTTCTCCTTATCTAAAACAAGAGCCAAAGCAAAAGTTAAAAGATAGTTTGAGCAAGAAAAGAACTTTTAGAGGAAAACATTATAGAGAGAATGTTTTTAGACCTCTAGAGCAAGAAATGCCATTTTGGTATTCCACCACGCTGAACCGTGGGCCCAAACAAACTGCCAAGCCTTGGGAAGCAGTGAGACGAACTCACATGAAGGACACTTACCTTGATCCCTCAGAGCAGTCATAGGAGGCCATGCAGGTGGAATCTGTACAGGAGGACATTGATAGTCCTATGGAATGTATATACTGTGCTGGAAGTGATATAGAAGCGTTCCAGAGCTCATTGAGTGAATGAAGTAATTTGCTATTGGATGTTTTTGACACTGTGAAGTTAACAGTTTTTGGTTATTCCATCTCTTACTTTCAAAATCTGCTGTAAAGACTTGTTTTGCTACGTACCGGAGTGTTTATCCTATGTTATGAACCCTTAGTGCTAAAAGGGGAAAATAAAGCCTTTTTCTTTTCCCTCCACTTTCGTGCAAGACTGTAGTCTCTTTGGGAGTTGGCAACGAGGCTGGCACAAGGCTCTGGCCCTTGACCCTCGCACCCGGCCAACCCTGATCACAAACATCTTGGTGACCCCCGGTCCCAGCCCTTCGGTGGAACCACTACGCCGCCACCAGGGGGTGCTATGCGACTGGGGCGCGTCACAAGTGGCGTAGTTGGCAGGATAAACGCCAACGCAACGGACGTGCCAAGTTAACCCACAGCAGTAAAATTGAAAAGGCGAATTTTTTTTTTTGAAAAAAAAACAAAAAAAACGAGGAAAATCCGGAACGGAACAGACAACTCGCTGGATTGGACTTGCAAAAACCTGGAACGGAGTTTCTGGAAGTACGGATCGGATCCGAAGGAAAATCCTGTGACCTGACAATCCTGAGACCGTCCAGGAAAAGCAACAAGGCCGTGAATAGCAGCGTACCTTCCTCTAAGCTGACTCAACACTTAAACAAGGTAATAAGTGATTAAACCTGTTTTGTGTTGGATACTGGGGAAGTGTGCTTGACAGAGGTTAAGCGAGGTTAAGTGGAAAAAAAAAAGTAGCATTTTTTTTTTTTTTTTTTTAAGGGAAGTGCCGCACTTGGGTTTCCTTTCTCTTCTGTTTATTGTTGTTTCAGGGATCATGGAACCCAAGGAGCTATGTGCCTGGATGGCACAACAATTCAACAAACAAGCGGAGTTGGCGCAATTAAGCCAAACGCAAGCACTGCAGGCAATGCAACAGCAGCAACAGCCGTTTATACAGACCATGAATACATGGCTTGCACAGCAGCAAGAAGAACTGGCAAAGAGCAAGCCTGAGAATCAGGCGACAACTGGACCCGGGAATCCAGACCATGGACAATGGGCATGTAATGACTTGGTGATGGGAAAATTGTGTGCAGAGGATGACATAGATGATTTCCTAGATACCTTTACTCGAATAGCTACTTCGGCTAAATGGCCGAGCGAACAGTGGGCAATTCGACTAGCTGCGTCCCTTACGGGCGAGGCGCTAGCCGCCTACAGGGCAATGCCTCCAACCTTAGCTGATTCCTATGAGGAAGTAGTATTGGCTATAAGGGATCGCTTAGGGCTCTCATCTTTCACCTACAATAAAATGTTTAGGGCTACCTGTTTGAGGGCTAATGAAACACCTAAGGCACTAGGTCATCGAGTGCGTAGTCTAGCTCATAAATGGCTACAGCCTGAGAGGAGAAATATAGACACCCTAATGGATGTTATAATCCTTGAACAGTATATGGCTGCTCTGCCCAGTCGAGTGCAGAACTTTTTAATACTACAAAATTGCTGCACTACGACTGACGCTATAACCCTTACTGAAAGGTATTTAGAAGCTGAAAAAGTTGCCCAACCTAGGATGAGCTCCAAGATAGCGATAGGGGCTGAGGTACAAAAGCTGGAGAACCCTTCTCGTCCTCCATTTGTTGGTGAGAAAAATGTTAAAACCCAGGCAAGGGGGAGTGTAAAGAAATGTTTTACATGTGGCAAGAGAGGACACCTCCAGTATGAATGTTTTTCACGAACTGCTTTGGTGGGAGAGTCCCCCAATGCAATACGTGAAGGTCTGGTCCTGGATGTAAAGATACAGGGCATAAAAGTGAAAGCGTTGTTGGATTCTGGAGCCGATCAGACTATGGTCTCTAAAAAGTTATGGTCGCTGATCCAGGCTCAAGGCCTATCGGTTCCAGAATCTCCAGTAGGACAAGTAAAAATTAAGTGTGTGCATGATGCAGCCACTAGATACCCTGTGTATAAATTACAGATAAAACGCTTGGGCATTGTAAAGGAAATGCCGATCGCTGTAGTACCTAGGTTACCACAAGAATTGGTCCTGGGCCGTGACTGGCCACAATTTAGGAGGACCCTAAAAGAAGGTTTATCGCCAGTGGCGAGATCAGATTCCATGCGCATGTCCTCTAACTCGGCTGTTAATCCCGCTGGACAGCGGGAAAGTTTAGCTACCGCTGCAGGTTCTGTAATTCCAAGCCCACTTTGGGAAAAATCCAAGAAGGCTACCATAAAGGAATGCTCGCAGTCAAAACAAAAATTTGTGTTGAGGTATTGTAAGACCTCGGAGAAAGCGCGTAGTCCTCAAAGGGCATCAACCCAAGCTGCCGGCTATGACCTCCACAGTGAGGAAGATCTGGTTATCCCAAAGCAGGGGCGAAAGTTGGTTACCACGGACTTACAAGTTGAGATACCTCCAGGGTGCTATGGAAGAATAGCACCATGATCGGGGCTTGCCGCCAAGCACAGCATCGATGTAGCTGCAGGAGTGGTGGACCCCGACTACAGGGGTATATTAAAGGTACTTTTATGTAATTTCTCGCATGAAGATTTTGAAGTTCAGATAGGAGATAGAATAGCACAAATAATCTGTGAACGTGTTGGTTTTCCCGACCTCGAAGAAGTTGACATGCTGACTCCTACAAGCCGGGGAACAGGGGGTTTCGGCTCTACTGGAAGGGCGGAACTTGAAGGTTTAATGGCCATAGGGAGTGAACCCCCGGAAGAGGATCTAGGACCTCGTGTGGAAGATTGTAAAGAAATCTCCACTCTCAAGGTAGGAGAGGAACTCTCCCTGAGACAAAAGGAAGAGTTAGCTAAGTTGTTAAGCAACTATCAAGATGTGTTAACTCCACTACCAGGAGAAACTTCATTGGTAGCCCATGAAATACTCACTCCTCCAGGTAAAATTATACGTCAGCGACCGTATCGGTTACCGGAGGCGAAAAAACAAGAGGTGGTCAACCAAGTACAAGAGATGCTGCAAATGAATATTATAGAAGAGTCGCATAGCCCATGGTGCAGCCTGGTGGTACTGGTTCCAAAACCTGATGGGTCTATGCGTTTCTGCATAGACTTCCGGCAACTCAATGCGGTGTCCACGTTTGACGCTTGCCCGATGCCTCGGATTGAGGAATTATTAGACCGGCTCGGGCAAGCCAAGTACCTGACGACGTTGGACATGACCAAAGGCTACTGGCAGGTCCCTTTGACACGGGATGCCAGACCCAAGACGGCCTTTAGTACACCTTTGGGGCTCTTCCAATTTCGGAGAATGCCATTTGGCCTGCATGGGGCAGCGGCCACATGCCAGCGTCTGATGGATGTCATTCTGCGGCTGTATCAGACCTTCGCTACGGCCTATATGGACGACGTAGTGATCCATAGCGCCACATGGCCGGAGCATCTCCAGCAAGTGGGCACTATACTGGAAGCCATGAAGAGAGCCGGCGTCACGCTAAATCCAAAGAAGTGCACTTTCGCCGCCAAAGAAGTTAAATATCTCGGTCATCTGGTGGGCCGTGGAACGGTACGACCCTTGTTAGATAAAATAGAAAGCGTCAGGAAATTTCCCGTTCCCCAGAACAAGAAGCAGTTGAGAAGCTTCCTTGGCCTTATTGGGTACTACCGACGCTTCATACCCCACTTTGCGGAAGAAAGCAATGTGTTTACGGAAATGCTACGGAAAAATGCTCCGACTGTAATACACTGGACACCCGAAGCAGAGACAGCCTTCCAAAAGTTAAAGGGGAAGTTATGTCAGGCCCCCGTATTGCGTGGGGTAGACTTTCGCCAAACATTCCTGTTGCAAACGGATGCCTCGGAGACGGGTCTGGGAGCGGTCCTGTCTCAGATACAGGAAGGAGCGGAACACCCCATCATGTTTCTTAGTCGGAAACTGTCTCTGGCCGAGAGAAAATATGCTACCATTGAACGAGAATGTCTCGCAATCAAATGGGCCGTTGAGGCTTTAAAATTCTATCTCACCGGGAGGAAATTTGTCCTCATAACTGACCATGCCCCACTGAAGTGGTTGCATTCTATGAGAAACGAAAATAACAGGCTAACCCGGTGGTATATGGCCTTGCAGCCATACGACTTTAGAGTGGAGCATCGTGCCGGGAAGCTGCATTTCAATGCGGATGCCATGTCCAGTATTACGTGCTGCGGAGAAGAGGCTTTCCCAGCCCGTAATATTTTGAGAAGGGGGATGTATGATACAGCGGACCCTCTTCTAGAGAGAAAAATAGTTTTGAAGTCTGAAAGAAAAAGAAATTGCCTGCAATTTCCAGAGGATTCACCTAGAGGGAGCAGGAGAGTTAGGACAGAGACTACAGAACCACACCCTAGTGGGCAGGACTCATGTTCCAAAAGCTCACATTTAAGAGGAAGCAAGCAAGTGTCAGGAGGAAGCTTATCTGCTAGGAGCTTACCTGCAAGAAGCTCAGCTGCTAAAACCTCGTCTGCTTGGAGAGCTACTACTCAGGGAGCTGTGGAAAGATCACCCTCACCAGTTGGGAGAGACCAAGCGAATGCGTGTTCTAGAGAAGGACCAAAGAGATGCTATTAAGGTACTAACCCAAGAGTGGGATCTAGGCCGCAAGCAAGCCTGAGTAAAAGGACAGGCTGGGAAAGGAGAACCAGTCCTGTAAAAGAGAGGACAGGCCGAGAAGGCCGAAGCCAAGCCAGACCGGGCCCTGAAGCCCACAAGAGAACAGGCCTCAAAGGCCAGAGGAGGAAAGACTGGGAGAGCAGGAGGAATATACCTGAGAGCACTGATACTGAAGGCAGCAGCCAAGGTAGGCCTCCAGCCTCACCCCAGAGAACCTAACGGAAACCTAAAGGTAAAGCTTTTAACCTTTGTTATTGTGTGCCTGAAGTCAAGCTAAGAGAAGAATCCTGGGAAGGTGGTTCTCCTTATCTAAAACAAGAGCCAAAGCAAAAGTTAAAAGATAGTTTGAGCAAGAAAAGATCTTTTAGAGGAAAACATTATAGAGAGAATGTTTTTAGACCTCTAGAGCAAGAAATGCCATTTTGGTATTCCACCACGCTGAACCGTGGGCCCAAACAAACTGCCAAGCCTTGGGAAGCAGTGAGACGAACTCACATGAAGGACACTTACCTTGATCCCTCAGAGCAGTCAGAGGAGGCCATGCAGGTGGAATCTGTACAGGAGGACATTGATAGTCCTATGGAATGTATATACTGTGCTGGAAGTGATATAGAAGCGTTCCAGAGCTCATTGAGTGAATGAAGTAATTTGCTATTGGATGTTTTTGACACTGTGAAGTTAACAGTTTTTGGTTATTCCATCTCTTACTTTCAAAATCTGCTGTAAAGACTTGTTTTGCTGCGTACCGGAGTGTTTATCCTATGTTATGAACCCTTAGTGCTAAAAGGGGAAAATAAAGCCTTTTTCTTTTCCCTCCACTTTCGTGCAAGACTGTAGTCTCTTTGGGAGTTGGCAACGAGGCTGGCACAAGGCTCTGGCCCTTGACCCTCGCACCCGGCCAACCCTGATCACAAACATCTTGGTGACCCTCGGTCCCAGCCCTTCGGTGGAACCACTACGCCGCCACCAGGGGGTGCTGTGCGACTGGGGCGCGTCACAGTATGTTGTTTTAATATACCCGATGCATGTGCATGTGACTGACTATGTTGGTGCAACACAGCATGTGTCAATATGGCTTCTGTGTGGGTTACTGTGACATGTTTGACCTTTCTTTCCATCTCTATATACAGGTTATTGTGTCTGTTTACTGTACAGACGTGACACTCTGCATTGATTTACAAACCTACCATTGCATGTCTGTACAGTCCTATTTATCCCCTGAGGTTCTGGCACTCACATTGCCCCGTTATATTTGGTGTGTGGCAGTGTTGCTGTCCATTTTCTTCCTTCATTTGTGCATTCCTTGTACCGTGCTATATGTGTACCGACACTGTATCCACACCAACCAGTGCAGGGGGACCTTCTGCATAGTGTTATCTCTGCATGTTTCTGCGGCTTGTTTCATTTGAATTCTGTGTTCATGTGCCTCTGCTACCTGTTATCATATCCTCATTTTGATTTGATCAATGTTTTGGGTTAAATTGTTGCTGCTTTGATTCCTATATCAGGCATTATGTGACAGTTGTAACATATTTCGATATCTGTGTTTATACTTTGTTACTCTTAACAACATATGCTGTTTCATTTTTGTGCCTCCTGTGTTGGCAGACAGATATATTCTTATGAACAGATCATGATTGATTGGCGGTGCATGTTGGGCCCTCATCATGCACTGCCTACTGTCTACATGCACACATATGTAACTGACGCATTTGGGGTGTGCAGCAGCATGGGGTGGGGGGCTAATGCATACTTTACACCATGCACCTAATGCACATTATCTCTCCTGCCCATCATCTGTAGACGGCCCAGTGACTTTTCTGTAATATGTGGGTTGCTGCCCTGCAAAATGTGTATTTGATTTTTGTCCTGTTATCCAAACACCTTGATATTATGATAGGCGGTATCTACACTATCTCTGATGATTAACCAAAATAAATATATGTGTTGGACGTACATTTGTCTGTGCTGCTGCTTGACCACACTGACACAAGTATTTAGTGATTTCATGGTCATGTACATGGCCCACCTGTGCTCACATCCTTGTACGATGCAATCTGTCTATCTGCCAGCCGTTTGCCACATCACTGGGTGTTACATGTTCCCATACACACATTCCCTTTGAGGTAATATCTTTGCATTGTGTTTGCTGTGCTTGTTTGGGATATGGTTCCGGACATGTGTTGTAACACCGTAGGTTGCAGGTTTGATTCCCACATGGGGTTTTCTTATTTTTTTGTGTTGTGCTAACCTGACCATGAACTATCTGCAGGTTCATCACCTATCTACACACCCTTCCATCTCTTCACTGTACACCAAAGTGTGCCCTCTGTGCTGCCTAACCATCACATATTAGCTGTTACATATGTCTCTTTCTTTGTAGTGTTCACATAGGCAGTCTGCTTGGGGGATTGGCATTGCTGTGGTTCAGCTGGTCTGTGCCACACCTGTTTGCAGTTTCAATTTTCACATGCTCCTTTTCTGTTCTGTTCCATTCCATATTTTGCCCTGCTCTACAGAGCATCCCCTGCCGCCCTTTGGGTTTAGGTTCTTTCTTCTTTTGCATGCTGTATCCACTGCATAACATTTCATTGTGTATGTGCATGTAGTTATATATGGTTCTGGTCCCTATTACAGACTGTGATCTGAGCTGTACACACCAGATCTGCATGTGCATTCCATCATGGTTTCTGTTGGAGGTTTGCCTAATCTGGCAGACAGCAGGCTTCTTGTGTGATGCTCTGCAATATTCTTGTATGCATCCTTTGCTAATGACCTCACATTGGTGGTGTAGCTTACCGGTTTGTGCATTGACATTTGTGCTAATGGTCATAGGCTTGATCCTCTGTTATCTTTCATTTGTATACCTGACCCGCACAGCTACTTTTCATTCCTGTAATAGTCATATCTGTGCAGATCTGTGCTGTTAGCACATTGTACCCTTATCACAGTTACCAACCATCCTTCTGGCTGTCTATGTGTGTCTGCCAGCTGTGTGCCATCCTGCCCTGATGTGCAAGCTGCTACCCCATGTCCTGCACTGGTACATGTTTCTGCATTGCAGCTCTTCCTGTTTGCCTCTCCTGTGTGTGCTTTGCATGGCACTGCTACTCCTCTGTCCTCCTGTCATTGCACCTATCCTGCCACCTCTACCTCATCTGCTGGACACGTCTTCCCATCCTCTGCCACACACTGTCATTGTTGCACAGTACATTACCATCACCCCGTGCATCACTGCAGCTGCCCCCAAGATGTTGTCCATTCTTCCAGCTGCCACATGGGCTGGACACAGATTTGTCTGGTCCATCAGCTCAGATCTATGTCCTTCCATCACTTGTGCATTGTCTTTCCTTGGTGCTCTGTGCAGTGTTAGGGTTACATCTGTGTTTGGCCAATGCCTTTCTTTCTTTTCAACTTGGGTAACATTAGTGCCCTTGGCCAACATTTCTTGAGTCACCTATACATCCTTGGGATATCTTTAGGCACACCTTAGATTCAGCCAGCTTGTGGGGCACCTAATATGGTGCCTTGGGGGTTGACAACCTTTCAGCACGCCCTCTGGGACACATTATAACCCGCCTTGGCTGACATGGTGGATTAGGATGTGCCTTCTGGTGCGCCCTAAAAGGTGCATTAGGTTATGGCACTGGGGTGTGGGTATTTTTAGCTAGCAGCACAGATTGTTGGACTGTTCCAAGCAGCAAAAGGAATTGCCTTGGCCACCCTTATTCATTAGGCCCACTGGGGGATCCAACTCATGACCCCTGTCTCAGCAGTCATTGTATTAACCAGTGTGCTATACCTCTGTTGCTGATTGCAGATCGGCACACGAAGTTAAGGTTAACGCGTGGTAACATGCACTGCTCCCTCTACCGCACCATAACAGACACGGCACACTTTATCGCGCGATAACCCGGGATTTATTTTATTTATTTATTTATTTATTTATTTAACAATTCTTCTATACCGCTCTATTTTAGATCAGAGCGGTTTACATTTAACATCAACTATACAACACAAGGATTGCTACCTTAAGAGCAGAACATCCACTCCTTATATGGCATTCTTCACAATTATCACTGCAACTAGTGCCGGTGACAATAACATACCCCTAAGAATCAAAAGGAACCCTTTTAAAATGCTAATTGAGGATGACCGTTTTCTCTCACTTGCTTTCTTTATGGGGCCAAGAAGGAGATTTTTTTTGCTTTTAATATAAGCAGTTAATATGGAGACTTCTGTTCAAAGATATAATTTTTATAAGTTAAGGCACTAAATAGCACTTCTGTCACGAAAAGCTTTGTGCTCTTATTTGTACCGGGCCAATTTTCAGTAGACTTGAGTTACTCCAAAAAGTGTCATTGTAGCTAGTTCTCCAAGGGGAAGAATGAGACCCGCTCCTCTTACAGATGTCCTATAAAGGTGCAGGAGTTCAGAGGATGCAGGCATTCTTCACATGCTGTTTCACTGGAGGAGGAGCCTAATGGTTAGAGCAACCACCTAGTACCCTGAATATCAAGGGTTTGATTCCCAATATCACTCCTTGTGGCTTTGGGCAAGTCACTTTACCCTCCATTGCCTTGGAAGAAAAGACTGTGAAACTTTGAAGCAGCAACTGTGAAAGTTCAGCTGACTGGATCAGTACAGAGAGTTTTTGTTGATCGATTTCAACAGTGATAACTTCATACTTAACATTTAGAAGAAAAGTATGATTTAAGATGGTTTTGATATTTAATGGGTATAGAGGGGCCCTTATTAATGTGCTTTTTCTTATGGTGATTTGGTTCTGAAGGAGTGAACCATTATTGATTAAAAAGGAAGGCACGCCACGAGAGGGGTTTCCCTCAAGGCTAATCTTCTGACAAAAAAACAGGAGCTCAAGATTTTTACTTTAGTTTTGTTTTTGGAAGAAAAGCCTGGCAATCTATTTCCAGTGATACATTGCCAAGAAAACCCAGAGGCAGTTGGGTCCCCAGGAGGCAGCAATGACTTGAGGCACCAAAACAAAAATGGGACAAAACTGCATACTTTGACAACCCAAATGTGCATACCCTATATCTGCTCCCACCCCCCAATCTTCTACTACTACTAAGCACTTATATAGCGCCACGCACACAGCACTGTACAGGTTAAATGTACAAGAGGTAGTCCCTACTCGTCAGTCATGCTCATCCGAGCTTACAATCTACAATTACCGTAGCTAAGTCGGTACAGGCACAATATGGTCATTACAGATCAGATCGGTTATGAAAATTGAGCAGAGTCAGGTAAATTGACTGAAGTCAGTATGAGATAAAGGATAGAAGTCAGGATCTGAAAACAATAGTGAAGAGGTGGGTCTTTACTCAGGATTTGAAGAGGGCCAGGGAGGGTGACTGGTGTATAGATACCAGTAGGTTGTTCCACACGTAAGGTAGAGCAAGGTGAAAGGAGTGAAGTCAGGAGTTAGTGGTGCAAGTGAAAGGCTTAGATAGTAGTTTGTTGGTGGAGCGAAGTTCCCAAGAGGGGGTGTAGGGAGAAATGAGAGGTGAGAGGTATTGAGGGGCTGCAGCATGAAGGCATTTATAGATCAGCAGGAGAAGTTTGAACTGGATACGGAATTAGATGGGGAGCCAGTGAAGTGACTTGAGGAGAGGGGTAGTGTAGGCATGGTGAGATTGGCAGAAGATTAGTCAAGCAGCATAATTTTGTATAGATTGAAGGGGTAAGAAATGGCTTGCAGGAAGACCCGTGAGGAGCAGGTTGCAGTAGTCGAGGTGAGAAGAGACTAAGGAGTGGACAAGCGTTTTGGTAGTGTGTTCAAAAAGGAAGGGGCAGATTTTGCTGAGATTGTAGAGAAAGAAGCGGCAGATCTTAGCTATAAGCTGGATGGGTGTGGTGAATGAGAGAGGAGTCAAAGATAACCCCCAGATTGTGGGCTGAGGGGACACGAAGGATTGTAGAACCATCCACAGAGACTGAGAAGGGGGGGGAGAGGAGGGGAGGAATTGGATGGAAAGACAAGGAGCTCGGTTTTGGTCATGTTCAACTTCAGGTGGCAGTGAGACATCCAGGCAGCAATGTCAGAAAGGCAGGCAGAGATCCTGGTCTGGATTGCTGGAGAGATATCAGGTGTAGAGGTAGATTTGGGTGTCATCAGCATAGAGATGGTACTGAAAGCCATGGGAGATGAGCGCGCCAAGGGATTGGGTATAGAGAGAGAAAAGGAGGGGGCCCAAGACCGATCCCTGTGGTACACCAACATGGAGCGGGAGGGGAGAGGAGGAGGAGCCACCAGAGCATACACGAAATGAGCGATGGGAGAGGTAGGAGGAGAACCAGGATAGTACGGAGCCCCTGAAACCAAGCAAGGAGAGGGAGGTGAGGAGGAGATCGTGATCAACAGTGTCAAAGGCAGCGGAGAGGTCGAGAAGGATGAGGACTGAGTAGAGGTCCTTAGATTTATCCAGGAACAAGTCATTGGAGACTTCTGTAAGAGCCGTTTCAATGGAGTGTAGGGGACGGAAGCCAAATTGTAGTGGGTCCAGGAGGGCCTGGGAGGTGAGGAAGTCAAGGCAGCGGCAGTGGACTGCTCATTCTAGTAGTTTACATATGAAAGGAAGGATGGAGATGGGTCGATAGGACTGATGGGATCGAGTGAGGGTTTCTTGAGGAGGAGGTGACAACAGCATGTTTGAAGTCTTCGGGGACAGTTGCAGTGGAGAGTTAGAGGTTGAGAATATGAGAGATGGAAGGGACAACAGTGGGGGAGATGGGGAGTAGGAGGTGGGTAGGGGAAGGGGTCAGGAACAGGTGGTGGGTTTAGAGGAGGAAAGAAGGAGTGTGGTTTCTTCTTCAGAGATTGTAGGGAAGGAGGAGAGGGTAGTAGAGGAAGTGTGGATGGGGAGAATTGGGGAGGGGGGAGGAAGGTGAGGAAGTGGGGAATTGGAGGGTAATTTTGTGGATTTTGTCGTGGAAATAGTCGGATAGGGTTTGGGCAGAAAGGGAGGGTGGGACTGGTGGCGGAGGCATCTTGAGAAGAGAATTGAGGATGTTAAAGAGGCGGTGAGGATCCGAGGCAAGGGAGTTAGTCAGATGGATGAAGTAATCTTGTTTGGCAAGTGCTAAGGCTGACTGGAAGGAGCCAAGCATGACTTTAAAGTGTAGAAGGTCCTCATGGGAGCGGGATTTGGTCCAGGCACGTTCAGCCGAGCGGGCACAGGTGCGTAGATAGCGGGTTGTGGATGAAAACCAGGGCTGGGGAGCAGAGAGTCTGACAGGATGTGGGGTGGGTGGGGCAAGAGTGTTAAGAGTTGAGGATAGTGCAGCATTATAAGAGGATACTGCTTCATCGATGGATTTGAAGGACATAATGGTTGAAAGAAATGGAGAAATGGTGGAGGAGAGGGTCAAGGGATCGATATTATGTAGGTTTCTAAATAGCTCGGAGGAGACAGGACGAGGTTGAGACAATGGAAACTGGATATTAAAGGTTAAAAGGTGATGGTCAAATGAGGGAAGTATTGAGTTGCGGAAGTTTGAGGGAGAGGAGCTGGAGAAGAGTATCAGGTCAAGGCAGTGGCCATGTAGGTGGGTGGGGGAAGTGGAGCAAAGTTGAAGGTCAAACGAGGAAGTGAGGGAGGGGAACTAAGGCATGGGGATCGTAGGGGTTATTGACATGAATGTTAAAGTCGCCAAGAATAAGAGTGGGGACGGATGGATTGAGAAAGATGGAAAGCCAGGAGTTGAAATCAGTAAGGAAGGTCGATTTGGATTTGTCAGGTGGGCGATAGGTAACAGCTACTTAAAGGGGGAATGGTGTGAAGAGGTGAATGGAGTGGACTTCAAAAGAAAGGGAGGAGTGTGATTGGGGCAGCGGGAGGGGTTGGAATTGGCAGGGGGGAGAAAGTAGAAGCCCAACGCCACCACCACCGCGGCCAGTGAATGAGGTGTATGGGAGAACTGGTAGCCGCCATGGCAGAAAGCAGCAGCGGATGCGGTATTGTCTGGGGGGAGCCAGGTCTCAGTTAGGGCAAGGAGATGCAGCGTATTGGAGACAAAGAGATCATGGATAAAAGGGAGTTTGTTAGAGACTTAGCATGCGTTCCATAGGGCACATGAGAATGGGAGAGCGGAGGGGGAGAGGAGGGGGATGCGGATAAGGTTGGACAAGTTGCTGAGGATTTCTTTCTAGAGTAAGACAGTGGTTGAGGTCGAGAGGGGCCGTTATGTGAGGGTCTGTTTTCAGAGTAATACAGAGATCGAGAGGGGCCAGGGTACGAGTGGGTGTCTCTGGATGAGTGTGCCCTTGCCCTCCATGAGGGAGGGAGAGTGAGAGGGGAGTGAAGGGGAATATTGATGAGTTTCGGTAGGTTACGTGAGGATGTCAGAGTGAGACTGGACTCTGAGGGGGATAGGGTTGGGGTTGATATCTTTGGAAGAGTGATTGGGTATGAGTGAGGGAGGGTGGGAGGGGAAAGGAGGGGGATATGGATGAGATTAGATAAGGTGCGTGAGGAGCTCTTCTAAGAGTGAGAAAGAAATCAAGGGGGGCCAGGGTTGGGGTTGATATTACCTGATGAGAGAAGGAGTAGTAGAGAGCAAGGTAAAGTGGAGATGGTATGCCGGAAGCGGGGGTGGGGTTGTCTTAGAGAGGGACTGTTTGAATGAGGGGGAGGGTGTGATGAAGCTCGAGAGCAGATGCTAGGTTAGGAGACAGAATGGAGGGAGAAGTGAGGAAGGTAGAGGGAGAGAGGGTGGAGAGGAGTGGGGGTGCTAGTAGGAGGGGAGGCAGTTGGGGAGCATGAGGAAGAGAAGGACAATGTGATGAGGGGCCATAGGGGAGGAGTAGTAGGGGCTATGCAGCATATGTAAGCCTGGAAGCAATGAGGACTTACAAGCGTGTGTAATTTACAAGCAGTGAGGACTTGCAAGTGGGGACAACATGCTATAAAGTAAAGGTTAAAATACAAGCAAAATACAGGTAATGGGGAGACTATAGCCTGTGCAGCAAGGTCAATGTAGGCAGTGGGAGGCAAGTTTAATGCAAGTAATGTCCAGGCAAAGCAGAATGTGTTATGAGGCAGCAGTGGATTGTCCAGGCAACAATTTGTTAACCTATAAGCAATGAGGCAGCAATGGATTGACCAGGCAAGGAATATGTTAACAATGAGGCAGCAATGGATTGTCAATGCAAAGCAAGATGTTAACTGCAAACAATGAGCTGGGCGTGAGGCAGCAGAGGGTCATGTAGGCAATGCTGTGCAGAATTAGTTGAGCTGCTTACCGGTGGTGACACAGACTGGGTTGGTTATCCTATGGTGGAAGGTGGACGGTTATTTTGGGGAGATGCTTATTGTGCACCTAAGGGCCATGCCAAAGGGCCCTTTGGCATGGTCCTTAGGTGCAGGCCCAGCAGGCATGGGCACCTGGGTGAGAGGGCCGTAAATAGGGAGACCGAGGTCCCTCCCACAGCCCGGATTGGGCTGGAGCTCCCAGGCCACGCGGTCCTTGGCCAGGAGACCGAGAAGGATGGCGGCTCAGCTCAGGAGCCGGCGCCCCTTCTCTGTAGTGGTGATTTGGCCCCTCCCACAGCCCCGATTGGGCTGGAGCTCCTAGGCCATGCGGTGCTTGGCCGGTAGACTGAGAAGGATGGATGGGCACTTATTAATGTGTTTTTTCTTATGGTGATTTGGTTTTGAAGGAGTGAACCATTACTGATTAAAAAGGAAGGCACGCCACGAGAGGGGTTTCCCTCAAGGCAAATCTTCTGACAAAAAACAGGAGCGGAAGATTTTTACTTACTCTAGTTTTGTTTTTGGAAGAAGAGCCTAGCAATCTACTTCTAGTGATACATTGCCAAGAAAACCCAGAGGCAGTTGGGTCCCCAGGAGGCAGCAATGACTTGAGGCACAAAAATAAAAAAGGGACAAAATGCATACTTATGACAACCCAAATGTGCATACCCTGTATCTGCTCCCACCCCCCAATCTAAAGACGCCCATAGGTGAACTAAGCATTTGCCTAGAGCTCCAGCATTTCTGAGGCACCCCATTACTGCTCCCCCCTCTCTGGGAACTGCAGCTGTGGCAATTGGTTTAAAACAGCACTTGCATGAACAGCAAGCAGGTAAGCACTGCTTTAGCCCCCTCCAATGCAGACTTCTGGAAAGGGCAAAAGCATGAACAGCAAGCAGGTAAGCACTGCTTTAGCCCCTCCAATGCAGACTTCTGCAGATGGCAGAAGCATGAACAGCAAGAAGCAGTGCTTGCTGATGGGAAGTGCTGCTTTAAAGACATTACTGCCTCTACAGGTCCCAGAGGCGAGGGCAGGAATGAGGTTCACCTAGGGCACGCCCTATCCTTTCATCGGCCCTGCCCACAGGAAGGCCTTTTATTAATGTGGATAAAAACTTGGGCATTGTGAAAGCCCTGTGAACTGTTAGGTGCTATAAGGGAGATTATTTTCAACTAGCTTGGCGACTACTTACGTAGTCAACTAAATACCTTTGAAAACTGTCCTCTTCATATTTAATTCTAGCTGCAACTTTCATAGAGGACACTAGAGGGAGCTAAAGTATTATATAAAAATTGACTTCCCGATTTCTTGTGCCATCCACAATAGGATACAATGCATCTGAGCACTGTAAGATTTGAGAAAAGTAAGAAAATGACTTCTTTAAAAAAAAATCTATATTATATCCTAAATATCTGTCTAACTAGTCCATAAAAATACTCAATGAAGTTTAGGTGAGTTCAGGAAGAGACTTATTTCATTTTCTTTTTTCATTTGTATCATTCTCATTTTATAGAGCTCTGCACTATTTAATGTGCGCTAAATGAAACAGCACAGTATTACAAAATAAAGCAAAAAAAAAATGCACAGCACTACCAAATTTTGCTCAAACAGTTCTCCAGCACAACAATTTTCTGATAAGACAGGCAACCATCTAAGATGCTGTTTTTTTCTTTTTAATGTTTCTCTGCTGTATTTATTTATTTATTTATTTACATTCTCTTTTATACCGCGCTATTCTGCATCAGTGCGGTTTACATTGAACAAACTGAAATTACATTGAACAGGGCATTATAACTTGGAGATAACTATTTTACAGGGAACATGGGCTATGGAGGGTTAAGTGGCTTGCCCAAGACCACAAGGAGCACCTGTGGGACTAGAAACCCCAGTCCTTCTGGCCCAAGGTTGCTGTCCTCTAGTGGGATTTGAACCCCCGACCTTCCGGCCTGAAGTACCTTGCCCCAACCACTAGGCCACTCCTCCACTCCACTCCATCTACACATATCAGGCAGTGTGGCATTTGTCTTTTCAATATTCAAAGATCTGACTGAAAATTGGCCTGCTCTAATGTGGCTGAAGGTATGCATAGCACTTGTGCTTTCAGTCACATTATTAAAAAAAATATATAAAACATTTTTAAAAAAGGACTTCCCATGGTAGTATATGCACATGGAATTTCCAAAACTCCAGACACTATTTTAGTCCCATTCAACAACCTGCAAAAATAGCAAATGCAAAGTAGATGCCCTGAACAGGCAGGCAAACACTATGTTCCCCTTGACAATTTGAGTAGGCAGACTAAAATAATCCACTAGCTTGTACACACTGCAAACTTTAAATACCCACTATCTCCCATCAACTCCAGACGGAATCAGATTGCTTGTACAGTTCTCTTGCTTCTAAAAAGCTTGCTCAGTTGCTCTTGTCTTAATGGAGTATCTCTTGACAGTCAAAGTGCTGTGATTTAGGGCAGTGCTTCAGAAAGTCTGCCGCAGAATAAAAAGTTGACTTTTAGTCCTCATGGCACACAAACCAAATTTTCATGATCCTCATTGCCCACTCTCCCAAAGGCAGAAGGAGTGTAGGTTTTTTTTGTTGTTGTTTTTTAAATCTGCGGGCGCTTCATTCTGCCAGATTCAAGGTCGGGGGTCGGGGGTTGGGGTCGGGGGTTCAAATCCCACAAGAGGACAGCAACCTTGGGCCGGAAGGACTGGGGTTTCTAGTCCCACTGGTGCTCCTTGTGGTCTTGGGCAAGCCACTTAACCCTCCGTAGCCCATGTTCCCTGTAAAATAGTTATCTCCAAGTTATAATGCCCTGTTCAATGTAATTTCAGTTTGTTCAATGTAAACCGCACTGATACAGAACAGCGCGGTATATAAGAGAATGCAAATTTGAACATATGAGGCCAGCAGGTCATGTGAGATGTTGGGACTCCATGCATTCAGACACCAGAATGAAATCAGCAGAGAAGGTCATACCAATAGGAGGGAGCAGGGCAACTAAGGCTATGAGCTTTCTTGTAAGGAGTCTAGGACACTTGTTCTCTGTAGTATTAGTAGTGAGGGATCAGTTCAGTTTGGTGGAGAAGAGAAAGCCAGTGGATTCTCTCCATTAAAAATGTAGTAATCCACTCAAACTATAATTTCAGTTTTGTTACTACAAAATATTTTGAGGTTCACTAAAAGCCACAGGCCTGGTGGGTATGTCTTGCTTACAAGACAATTAAGCATCTAAGAAAAAGCAAATTAGCTAATGAAATCAAAGTATTCAACATGTAGATTCTGGTAAGAGGGTTCAAGTCAGACATTTTGCACTGTATTCCAGAGTAACCAGATTACTAGAGACCATACAGGATGTAAGATCACACATTACAATTGCTAACCTGAAAATAAAATGTGTTTTACTGCTTCAAGGGACAGAAGGGACATGGAATGGAGCAGGGACAGTGGGAGTTGATCTGGAGTGCCTGATCTAGTTGGGTCACACTACTCTCCTGTGGTCCTGAAATAACAGGATGTAAGGGGTAGATTAAGAGGTAAGTGAGATCATTGTAGTATTTTCTCCAGAATTATCTTGTTCTCCCCTGGTCTTGATGTTCTGCTTGGGAAGAGAGGGCTGGATCAGGAAACCGATGGCTATTCTCAAAGGTACTGTCCAGTTGAGGCAAGTCAAGGGCCTCATGAACCTATGCCTAGCCACATCCCTGGTTATCACCAAGGACTTACCTAAGGCACACTGGTTGAGAAGCACTGATGTAGGGGCCTGTTTACTAATGTGCACTAAGCAGTTAGCGTAAGACTTAGCGCCTGCCGTTTACACCCGAGTGCAGTAAGTAATGAAGCTGACTTGACAGTTAGGACAATCCAATTCACATGCTAACTTCATGCCAAGTTATGGAGTAGGAAATGGGCAGAATATAGGTAGACTATGGTTGTGGACTGAATATCACAGATGCACACGTTACTTTACCACACACTGTCATGTGTAGATAGTGCAGATGCACTTACAATCTCCTCAAGAGACGAGGATGTCCTGCAGAGTTGACATGCATTAGTATGTGTGTAGTTCAGGCCTTTCCATAAAGTGAAGTACATGCTGCTTTATAAAATAGGGAGTAGGTGTCAAACATGCATGTCACATCTAGGCATGAGTAGGTGCTCCAGCCCTAGGGCTAATGCAAATGCCCAACTCCTAGATATGTAACCACCACAAGTTATTGCATGCCATCAAATTGTCAGTTGTCCATTTTGTGATTATCCAGTTGGGTTTCTTGGTAAGATGCAACTGGAAGTAGATTGCAGAGTCTTTCTTCCACACAGGAACCTACAGCACCTGGTAGTCCCAGATAGTTTCCCATCCATATTTTAATCAGGCCTAACCCTGTACATAACTTCTGAAATTAGAGAATATCATGCACACTCAGGGAGGTGTGCTCATAGTTATAAAATACTGTAACTTACATATGTTAACTTACATATCCATATATGTGCACCACCCAAGGTCAACCCATGTTCTGTCCTTGGCCACATCTACACCAATACACATTGGCCTGATACACTTGGGTCCACTTTTCTCTCTATACCCAGTGTGCTCATCTCTTCCCATGGCTTTCAGTTCCATCTTTATGCCAGTGACTCCCAGATATACCTCTCTATGCCTGAAACCTCTCTGGCAATCTAGACCCGGATCTCTGCCTGCCTGTCATTGCTGTTTGTATGTCTCACCACCACTTGAAATTGAACATGGCCAAAACTGAGCTTATTTCCATGCCCCCCCCCCCCCCAAAAAAAAACCTCCTCTCCTCTTCCTCCTTTCTCAGCCTGTGGATAACTCTCTACTCCTTTGTTTCCTTGGCTCGCAACCTTGGGGTGAGGGTCTGACTCTCCTCTCCCCTTCTCCACACACATCCACCTGATAGCTAAGACCTGCCATTTCTGTCTCTATAAAAATCTGCCTATTCCTTTCTGAACATACTACTAAGACTTATCCACTCCTTAATCACCTCCTGTCTTGACTACTGTAACTTACTCTTGCTGGTCTCCCTTTGAATCTCTTTCCCCTTCAATCTGTCCAACACTCTGCTGTGCAGCTAATCTTCCACCAGCCTCGTCATGTCCATATTACCCCTCTTAAGTCACTTCATTGGCTCCCTATCCGTTTCCACATACATTTCAAACTTCTCTTGCTGACCTATAAATGCATTCACTCTGCAGCTCCTCACTACCTTTCTGGTGTCGAGCAGGGAGCATAAGCTATCCCCTATTGCTCCTGCCCCATTAGCAGTACCTCCAACCCCAGTGGTTATTTTGCACTACTGCTAGAGATCAAGCTGCCAAATAAGGGGCGCTTGCTTTTTATTTGGCAGTTTGATCCCTAGTAGTAGTACTGCAAGACCACCATCAAAGGAAAGAAGCAACATTTTGATCCTTGGCCACTAAGAGCAGAAGCAAAGACCACTCCCGCTCCTCGCTAGATACTAGGGACCCCTAGTAAGATTTGGAGAGGGGTGTTGAGGGATGGCTGAATCCATGGGGAGGTCTTGGAACTTGAAGGATCTAGAAGGGTCCAGGTGGTGGAAGGATAACAAGATATGCCATACTGGGTCAGACCAAGGTCCATCAAGTTCAGTATCCTGTTTCCAACAGTGGCCAATGTAGGTCACAAGTACCTAGCAGTTTCCCCAGAAGACAGATTCCACAATGCTTGCATTGGGACAAGCACTGGGTTTCCCGAGTCCCCGTTAATAATGGTTTATGGACCTTTCTTCCGGGAACTAGTCCAAACCTTTTTTAAACCAAGCTACACTAACAGCTTTTACTACATCCTTCAGTAAGGAATGCCAGAGTTTGATTATGCATAGAGTGAAAAAATATTCTATTAGTTATATGAGTTAAAATGTAGCTTCATATGTCCTAGTCTTTATACATTTTGATGGTGTAATCAAGCTACATATACCCGTGCCACTACATTAATTTATAGACCTCTATCATATCTTTTGAAAATTATCCAGAAATGCAGAGAAACTATAGTCAGAGGAGAAAGAGGCAAATGCAGAACTCATATTTCCAATGTGCAGGAAGACAAGGAGGAGTAGTATTACAACACCACAGGCAAGGAAAGCTATGACAGTTAAGAAAGAATTCCAGCCTTGAATTGGAATGTTACAAGATGCTCAAGATCCATGTTGAATGATGATGAGAAGATCTAGAAAAGGTGGAAAGAATATACAGAGTAATTATACCATAAAGATCAAATGGACCAGCCACTGTTTCAACCTGTACCTTATGATCAGGAACCATCGGTGATGAAAGAAGTTGAAGCAACATCGAAAGCCTCATCAAAAAACAAAGCACCAGGCATTGATGGCATTCCCACTGAGGCATTGCAGCAATCAGATGAAGCTGTTACCATACTTACAAGGTTCTGCCAGGAAATTTGGAAGACAGATTCATGGCCAACTGACTGGAAAAGATCTGTGTTTATGCCAATACTGAAGAAAGGTGACCCGACTGACTGGGAATTATTACACAATCGCTCTGATCCCACATGCTAGCAAGATTCTACTCAAGATTATTCAACAGAATGCAAACATACCTGGAACAAGAACTGCCTGAAGTGCAAGCAGGGTTCAGCAAAGGGTGAGGAACAAGAGACATCATGGATGTGAAATGGATCCTTGAAAAGAAAATACCAAAAGTATAGCCATGTGTTTTATTGACTACAAGCTTTTTGACTGTGTAAACTATGAGAAACTCTGGGTCACATTAATATGGGTATGCTAGAACACCTGATAGTTCTCTTGCACAACCTTTACATTGATCAAGAAGCAACAGTTCAAATGGAACTAGGAGAAACAGAATGGTTTAAAATCAGCAAAGGGTGTACAACAAGGTTGCATACTTTCTCCCTACCTCTAATTTATATGCAAAACAAATCAGAAGCAGGACTGTATGAAGACAACTGTGGTGTGAAGACTGGTGGAAGACTCAACAACCTTTGCTATGTGGATACCACATTACTGGCTGAAAGTGAAGACTATTTGAAACACTTGCTTCTCAAGATCAAGGAATGTAGTCTCAAAATGGGCTGCACATGAACGTTAAGAAAACAAAGATCCTGACAACTGGCAAAATCAATAAGTTCATCATTGATGAAGAAATTGAAAGAGTTGACAGGTTTAGCTTACTTGGATCAACAATCAAGGAAGGACCAGCAGTCAAGAAATCAGACAATGTATTGCTCTTGGTAGAATGGCTATGAAGGACCTAGACAAGATCCTCAAGAGCAGAGATGTGTCTCTCCATACAAAGATTCAATTTGTCCAGGCCATGGTATTTTCAATAACTTCATATGGATGCGAAAGTTGGACAGTGAAAGACAGGAAGAAAATTGATGCCTTTGAATTATGGTGCTGGTGACAAATACTGTGTATACTGTGGACTGCCCGAAGAACAAACCAGTCAGTACTAGAGGAGATCAAACCTAAGCTTTCCTTAGAAGCTCAGACTTCAGTTTTCATACTTTGGACATATCATGCAAAAAGAGATCACTTGGCAAGGTAGGTGGTCACTGTAAAAGAAGGCTGGCAATGAGATGGATTGATACAACAGTAGCTATGGATACCACTATCAACAATGAACCATTTGGCTGAAGACTGAACAAAGTTTAGATCATCTAGAGGGTTGCCAGGAGTTGACACCAACTCGATGACACATCTTCCCTCAGCTGTCTTTTCCAGATTGAACCCCAACCTTTCTAACCTCTCCTCATAGGGGTATCCTTCCATCTCATTTACTATTTTGGAGGCTCTTCTCTGTACTTTTTCTAATTTCATTATATCCTTTTTGAGACACGGTGACCAGAATTGCACACAATGTTCAAGGTGCAGTCGCACCATGGAATGATAAAGCAGCATATTATCCTTGGTTTTGTTTTCCATTCCTTTCCTTATGATTCCTAGCATTCTATTTGCTCTCTTGGCCGCCGCTGCACACTGGGCAAAGGGTTTCAACAGGTTATCCACAATGATGCCTAAATCTTTTTCCTGGGTGGTGGTTCCTAATGTGGAACCTTGACTCGTTTAACCAGTTTGGGTTCTTCTTTCCTAGGTGCATAATTTTGCAATTGTCCACATTAAATTTCATCTGCTGTTTGAACATAGTCTTCCAATTTATTAGGGTTCTCTTGCAAGTTTTCACAATCCTCTTGTGTTTTAACAACTTTGAATAATTGTCTCATCTGCAAATTTGATTATCTCACTTGTTATTCCCATTTCCAGGTCATTTATGACTATTAAAAAGCAGCAGACCCAGCAGAGATCCCCAGGGTACTCCACTATTCACCTTTCTCCATTGAGAAAATTGGCCATTTAGCCCTACCCTCTGTTTTCTATGTTAACCAGTTCCTGATCCACAGTAGTACACTGCCTCCTATCCCATGACTTTTAAATTTCACCAAGAGTCTCATGGGGGACTTTGTCAAAGGTTTTTTGAAAATCCAGGTACACTTTGACTGACCCACCTTTGTCTACCTGTTTTACACCTTTAAAAATATCAGATTAGTAAGACAAGACCTTCCTTGGCTAAAGCTATGTTGGCTCTCCCATTAAACCACGACTATCTACATGCTAAAATTCTATTCTTAATGGTTTCTACCATTTTTCCTGGTACCGACGTCAGACTCACTGGTCTGTAGTTACCCAGATCACCCCTGAAACCCTTTTTAAGAACTGGTGTCACATTGGCTATCCTCCGATCTTCAGGTATTACTGATTTTAATAATAGTTCACAGATTACTAATAGTAGGTCTGCAAACTCATATTTCAGTTTTCAACACCCTTGTATGTATACCATCTGATCCAGGTGATTTTCTACTCTAGTTTATCAAATAGTTGTAATACATTTTTCTGGTTTACCAATACTTCTCTGAATTCTTCTGCTACATCAGCTTTAAATACCATTTCAGTCATGGGTAGCTTCCCTACATCATCTTCAGTAAAGAACAAAGTAAAGAATTCATTCAGTCTCTGCTATGGCCTTGTCCCCTCTTAGTGCCCCTTTTACCCCGCTATCATCCAATGGTCCAACTGACTCACAGGTTTTTTGCTACAAATGTAGTTGAAAGGTTTTTCATCCACAGCAAGCTTTTTCCAAGTTCTTTGCCTGCCTTATCAATGCCTTGCATCTAACTTGACAAACCGGAAACAAGCGCTGGCATTTGACTCAATTTTCCATTTCCTGAAAGATGCTTTTTCGACTACAACATTTTCTGACCTGATCTTTAAACTATGCTGGCAGTTTTTTGGACTTCCTTCCACTTTTCTTAAAGCATGAAATATAGCTGGTCTGGGCTTCCAAGATGATATTTTTAAACACCCTTGCTTAATGTAAATCTTTAACCTTTGCAGCTGCTCCTTTTAGTTTTTTCTTAACCGTTTTCCTCATTTTATCATAGTCTCCCTTTTGAAAGTTAAAAGGTAGTACTGTGGATTTCCTTACCATTCCTCCATTAATTAAATCAAACATAATTATGCTACGATCACTATTGCCAAATGGCCCCAACATCATTCTTTCACCAGATCTTGTGTTCCAATTTATTTATTTTACTTATATATTTCTTCTATACCGCCCCTTCCAGAGATCAAGGGTGGTTTACAGTTAACAGTTAAACAACTTTTACATGGAAACATTGGTATTAACTATTTACAAGGAACATATTGTACAAACTTGTCTCAACTTTGTATTTACATATATACAGAGAGTCGGCCTCTTAACTTCGCTTTTTCTTTGGAAAGGGTGGGGGACTAGGAACCAGATGGCTTCTCTTCTCATCGGTTCATGAACCAGCTGCTCCAAGAAGCAGTCATTTCATCTAGAAACTCACTAGCACGCCCTGCCGTGAAACTGACCCAGTCGATACCAGGGTAATTGAAATCACCATTACTGTGCTGTAAATATTGTTAGCTTCCCTGATATCTGAGCATTTCATCATCCATTTGTTCATTCTGGCCAAGCAATCAATAGTACACCCCACTGCCATCACCTTCCCCTTTTTACATGGAATTTCAATCCACAGAGATTTTACAGTGTATTTTGTTTCCTGCAAAACCTTTAATCCTGTGTGACTCAATGTCCTCTGTAAAAGAGTACAACCCCTCTACCAATTTAATCTACTCTGTCATTGAGATGTAGTTTGCACCCAGGTATCGCAGAGTCCCACTGGTTGCCCTCCTTCCACCATGTCTGAGATACCAATCATATTTAACTTCTCATTTAGTTCTATATATTCTAACTCTCCCATCTTTAGACTTCTAGCATTTGCCTACACACAATTTAGAGGTTGTATTTTATTCTTTCAAGTACATTTGTAGCTAAAAACCTGCGAGAGTGTCAGTTGGACCATTAGATAGAGGGGTAAAAATCTTGTGTTTTTTTGAAGATGTGAATAAACAGGTAGATCAAAGTGAGTCAGTTGATATAGTGTATCTGGATTTTCATAAAGCCTTTGACAAGGTCCTTCATGAGAGACTCTTGGCGAAATTGAAAAGTCATGGGATAGGAGGTAGTTTTCTATTGTGGATCAGGAACTGGTTAAAAGAGAAGACAGAGGGTAGGGCTAAATGGCCAATTTTCCCAATGGAGAAAGGTGAATAGTGGAGTATGCAGGGATCTGTGCTAGGTCCACTGCTTTTTAACATTCATAAATGACCTGGAAATGGGAACCACAAGTGATGTAATCAAATTTGCAGATGATAAAATTCTTCAAATTTGTTAACACATGAGGATTCTGAAAAATTTCAAGAGTCTTCCACTTTATTGAAGTCCTATGTTCAAATGTCAGATGAAATTTAATGTGGGCAAGTGCAAATTTATGCACCTAGGAAAGAACCCAAACTATGGTTACATGATGCATGGCTCCATATTAGGAACCACCACCCAGGAAAATGATTTAGGCATTATTGTGGATATGTTGAAACCCCTTGCCCAGTGTGCAGCGGCAGCCAAGAAAGTAAATATGCTAGGAATCATAAGGAAAGGAATAGAGAATAAAACCAAGGATAGTCTGCTTGTTAGGTTTCCTTAACATGTGATAATGTTGACCTTTGCTGCATGCTCATGTCAATAATCTCATTCGAGCCATTATGCTCTGAATACTTTGGACTAAGCTCTGAAATTCTCTAGTAGTGCTAAGGAAAATGTCCAATTTCCAACTATAAAATAACTTCTGCTAGGAACCCCCTATAGATACTCAGATTTCTTTCCTCCCAGTTCCCCAGTACTCTCAGCTTGTTCACCTTCTGGCATCCCCTATATAATCCTCCAAGTTTATGACCCCATGTTCAATGTAAACCTCTGAATATATGAGGAGATATAGAAAACTCATTAAGTAAATAATTTTCCAACCAAGGTTAGAAGCTTTTTGAGATGTCTGAATTAAACCATATCCATTACAGCATTTAATAAAAAAGCCTAATATCTTATGTACATCATGAAATGATACTAACAGAACATTCTCTGGCCATGTCCTACTGTTAATTAATAGTCTTCAAAGTTTGGAAGAGATCTTTTTACTTATGTTAAATAGAAAAGATGTGAAGGCTCATTTTACATGTATACCTCATTTTCTGTTTAGAGGTTCTAAGTGTGACATTCACAGAAGCTCAGGTATTTTACAAAAGAGACCTAGTACAGAGCCTTTTGCAAACTGCATAAGGACACATGGGAGTACATGCATGTAAGTCTTGGCATGTCCAGCAGTGGTACAAGACTGGAACATATTTGGATGGTGAGACTCAGGTGAAAGAGTCAGCTATGGGTAGGGAAGAGTAGTGTCCTCCCCAAGGGAAGAATGAAAGTAAAAGAGCTCATGAGAGCTAGAGTGGAGAAACTCTAAAGTTGAAAGAAAGTTTATCTGCAACTGTTCCCAGAACTATAATTTTTTTCCTCAAGTGTCTTCTCAGGAGATCTTGTAAGAAGCTGAAGTTCACTGATGTCTCAGTAAAGTTAGAGTTCAGTATCTCACTGTGCATTGTGGACTCATTTTTTGGACAGCCCATGCCCTCAGAGGAGTGGACATTGAGTGGGTGGTGGAGTAGCCTTAGAGTAGTCTCCACCCATGCCCTTGTATTCATATGAATCTGCCTCAACTGCAAGGGGATTCCACTGGGAGATGCCACTACTTAAGTATAAATGGATTCCCATGGTAAAATCATGAATATGTATAATTTATGTTTGTGCCCAACCCATGCTAACACACCCACAACACCATCTCTTCCAAACTATGCGCCCCACAGCTTTTACAGATGTCAATGCTTTTTAAAATTGAGACTTATACTTGCTGGCCCTTTCCATGTGCCAATGCTTCTATTAACTCACATAGAAGCCTTAAGCATTCCTCGTTTAAAATGCTTAGTATTGCGAGAACTCATTTTTCAAAGCTATCAGATGAAATTGGGAAAACCAAATCTATTATATAAGGACTATTAAGAGGTGAAGAAATAGCTAAGTGTCATCCATATCTAATCTATCTCCAAGAAAAATCGGCATATATTTGGAAAAGCACCAACCACAAGGACAGATTTTTGGCATCATGCTAGTTTCATAATCAAGTTCTTACAGAGCTGGAAAATTTAGAGCACTAAATTCTCCATAATATTGCAAATGTCTTGTTATATTATATGGAAAACCCCTGACCTTAAATAAACAGTATATCTTCAGGAACAAGCAGGAATGTAGTCTTCACATATGGGTATGTCGGTACAGACGGAGCCTGCGCAGGAATGCTCCCCAGCGTCCAATTAGAAAGCTTTTGGTGAGCATCCCACAGCACCTGCGTGCTGCCTTCCCGCCTTTCCCAACTGCCTCTCTCCAGTTCTTCGTTTTCCGCAGAGCAGCAGGTCGTTGTTCCTGTCACCGCTGAAAATTCTTGTTTTATTGTTTTATTTTTTAGTCGTCGTGTCTGCCTTCCGACGCTCACCGGTACCGCCGGTTCTTCTTTTCTTCTTCCAAAAAACCCCCCCAAAAAAACTATATATATACACTTGTTTATTTTTTTTTCCACGTGCATGTGCCATTTTGGGCCTTAGGCCCAAAATGTTTCCATTATTATGGAAAAGCCCGCGTCAGGGTTCAAGAAGTGCACCAAGTGTGGCGGTACCATCTCCGTCACCGACACCCATGAATGGTGTCTAAAATGTTTAGGCCCTGATCATTCCATCACCGACTGCATGGCCTGTGCGATGCTGTCTAAAAGAGGAAGACAAAACCGGGCTGCTAAGCTTAGCACCCTCTTTCCCTCCGATGAAGCCCTGGACGATGTCGACGCCATGGAAGCCGCTTCTTCCTCTCATGGATCTCAGGTAACCAAACATAAGTCCAGCCGGTCCTCAAAGGGTAGATCTCCTTCTCTGCATCGAGATGCCTCTGGCGTTTCCCTTGAGGGTTCCATACTGGCCAAACAGCCCAGGCGGGAGGCTTCGGCTTCCAAAGCATTATCGGGGCTCCAGGACGTTCGAGGTCTCGACCTCAGCAGAACTACTGGTGCCATGCTCTGGGGTACTGGCAGCCTCGTCCGGTACTGACATCCAGGCATTGGCGGCGTCGATATACCAGAGAGTTCTGGCTATGGAACGCAGTATAGCGGCTTTCCTTGTGGCATCAACGCCCTCGGAACCGAAGCAGACTAGTCAATCGGTACCAAGCTCGGTACCAGTTCACGCACCGTCATCGGTGCTGGTACCGTCAACGTCAGCATCGACATCAGGGCCCACTCCGCCAGCACCCAGACATTCGATGGTTTCCGGTACCGATACACCGGTACCGATTTTTCCCGATACCGACTTCCATCGGTACGGGTACCGAGCTCCTCAGGATCAATCAGACAGGAGGTATTTTGAATCCTCAGAGGGTTCTGAGGACTCTGATTCCTCTGTCGATACCAGTACACTGCTTCCAGAGGAACCTGCCTCACCTAAATGTAGGATGTCTCCTCCTGAAGATCTCTTCAAGATTTCATCAGGGAGGTGGCTCGAGGTCTTTCTATCACTGTGGCTCCTGAAAAAGAGCCCAGGGCGAAGGAGTTGGAGATATTGCAATATCCCAAGGTTCCTGCAGAAGCAGCCACTCTACCCATCCATGAGATCTTACAAGACCTCATGTTCAGAATGTGGGAGACACCTCTTACCACTTCTCCCCACTCACGCAGACTGGATACTATGTATCAAGTTCCCCCTTCTCCTGGGTTTCAAAAGACTCAGCTTCCTCACCACTCCATTGTGGTTGAGTCAGCAATGAGAAGGATCAGGAGAGCTAAAAGGCACTCCTCCAATCCTCCTGGGCGTGAGTGCAGAACCCTGGATGCCTTTGGGCATAGAATCTTCCAGGCTACTATGCTATCTGCCAGGATCAATTCCTATATTCTGTATATGGGAATGTTCCTGAAAGAGATCACAGGGGATTTGGAGATTCTCAGTCCCTCTCTTTCGGAAGACAGGAGACAGGATTTTCTCAAACTGGTCAAACATGCCCAGAATGTATCTAAGTTTGTCAACCGTGCAGCCTTTGATGATTTTGAGTGTGTCAGCAGAGCATCTACTATTGTTATAGGTGCACGCAGAGTTGCCTGGCTCCAGGCATCTGACTTGGAGACCTGGGTCCAAGACAAACTAGGTAACATCCCCTGTACAGGTGAAAATTTGTTTGGCAAAAATTGGCAAGAGAAGGCCAATGAATTAGATACTGACAATTCTACTCTAACTAGGTTATCTAGAACCACTGCTGACCCTACAAGAAGGAAACCTTTCAAGAAACCTTTCTTTTCAAAGAAGAAAAGGTTTTATCCTTCTTATACACAGCAGGGACGGTCTGCGGATCAATCTACTCGAAAGACACAACAGTCAGCCAAACAAGGGAAAGCTAAGGCTACCAAGCCTCAGCCTGCTCAACAATCTCAGCCTCCACAGAGCCTTTGACTCTCTTCTAGAGAACCTAGCCTTCCTGCCTCTCGAGGGACCAGACCCTTCCACTATCCCAGGAAGGTTATGTCACTTTGCCCCCAGGTGGGGGCAAATAACAGCAAAACAGTGGACACTTTCCTTTGGTACAGACTTCATTTTTCCAACATACCCCGGTCCACAAGAGTAAGGCAGTTTAATTCTCAGTCCTCTCTCATCCATCTTCTGGAGCTAGAAGTCTCTATACTTCTTGCCCAACGGGCAATAGAAGAAGTACCCATTCATCAACAGGGTACAGGGTTTTATTCCCCCTACTTTCTTATCCCAAAGAGGACAGGGGGCTACAGGCCTATTCTAGACCTCAGAGAATTGAACAAATTCCTCTTCAAGGAGAAATTCAAAATGATTTCCCTAGGAATTCTGCTGCCATACCTCCAGAGTCAGGATTGGCTTTGTTCTCTAGATCTCAAGGATGCGTATACTCATACTCATCCATCCATCTCACAGAAAATATCTGCGGTTCCTGTTCTAGGAAAAGCACTATCAATACAGGGTGCTTCCCTTTGGCCTGGCCTCTGCACCAAGGGTGTTCACGAAGTGCATGGCTGTAGTAGCAGCATATCTTCGCACCCTAGGATTATTCATCTTCCCTTACTTAGACGACTGGCTCATTCGAGCCCCATCAGAGTCAGAGGCCAGGACTGCCTTATCAGGAACAATACATGTCCTCCAATATTTGGGACTAGTCATAAACATCCCAAAATCCAACCTAACTCCCACACAATCTCTAGAATTCATAGGAGCGGTGTTGGATACCAGAAGGGTAAGGGCCTACCTTTCCCAGGCCCGTTGCCTTCGCTTGGTGCATCTATCCTCTCAGGCAGTGTTAAAGCCCCTTCTCACTGCTTGAGAGATGTTAAAACTGCTAGGCCACATGGCATCCACAGTGCATGTGGTCCCTTATGCCCGCCTTCATATGAGGGCAGCCCAGTGGACCCTCTCCACACAATGGACCCAGGCAGTAGGCCTCCTGTCAGACAAAATAGCAAACACAAATCGACTTATTTTGTCCCTTCAATGGTGGCAGTCCACTCAAAACCTATTGGTAGGGTCCCCATTCCAACAGCCCCTACTACAGGTAACTCTCACTACAGATGCTTCCCAGACGGGTTGGGGAGCTCATCTACAAGATCTCTCCACTCAAAGCACCTGGACTCCACAAGAGACTGTTCTACACATCAATCTCTTGGAACTCAGAGCAATCTTCCTTGCTCTCCGGGTATTCCACAACCTGCTCAGCTACAAGACAGTCCTCATTCACACGGACAATCAAGTAGCAATGTTTTATATAAACAAGCAGGAAGGAACAGGCTCTCTGTCGCTTTGCAACAAAGCTCTACGAATCTGGACCCTCGCCAGAGAGCATCAGATCCATCTGCTAGCAGTATATCTCCCAGGTATACAAAACTCTTGGGCGGACAGACTCAGTCGGATTCTGCTTCCTCACGAATGGTCTCTACATGCAGACCAAGCGGCCAAGATTTTTCAGAAGTGGGGAACCCCGGACATAGACCTTTTTGCAAGTCCATGGAATGCCAAACTTCCCCGGTTCTGTTCCAGAATCCCGGCTCGAAATTCTCAGGCTAGGGATGCCTTCCTTCTTCACTGGGGTCAGGATTTCCTGTATGCCTTTCTGCCCATTCCCCTAATTCCCAGGACCCTCTTCAAGCTTCAGAGGGACAGAGGTCGCATGATCCTCATAGCTCCACATTGGCCAAGGCAAGTGTGGTTCCCTCTGCTCCTGCATCTCTCTCAAGCTCCCTCCCTAAACTTGGGATCTGCTCCAGATCTCCTGACTCAGGAGGGTGGAATGTTGTGGCATCCCAATCCTCAATCCCTGCGTTTCAGGGCTTGGTTTCTGAAGGCCTAGATTTTCAAGATTTTGATCTCTCTCAACAAGTGAGGGATATCCTTTGTGCTTCCAGAAAACCTTCCACAAGGAGCTCCTATGCTTTCAAGTGGAAAAGGTTCACCATATGGTGCTCGCAGAAGAGTCTTAACCCTCAACTGCTACCTCTGGAATCTCTATTGGAATATCTCCTTCATTTGTCCAATGCAGGTCTCATGACAAACTCAGTGAGGGTCCATCTGAGTGCTTTTGCAGCTTCTTTAAAGCCTCTGGATGGACAACCTGTTTCCTCTCATCCTCTAGTAGCAAGATTCATGAGAGGCCTTCTCTTGACTAAACCTCTCATTAGACCACCACCAGTGGCATGGGACCTGAACTTGGTTCTTGGTCAGCTCATGAAGCCTCCATTTGAACCTTTAGCTACTACCTCCTTAAAATTCCTTTCTTGGAAAGTTATTTTTCTCATTGCAATTACATCAGCACGTCGCATTAGCGAATTGTAAGCACTTGTAGCTAATCCACCTTATACCAGGTTCCATCCTGACAAGGTAGTCCTTAGGACTCATCCACATTTCATGCCAAAGGTGGTTTCGCCTTTTCATCTGAATCAGGCAGTCTATCTCCCTGTGTTTTTTTCTAAGCCTCACGCTTCAAGTGCAGAAAGGAATCTCCATACTTTTGACTGTAAAAGAGCTCTGGCCTTTTACTTACAAAGAACACAGCAACATAGAAAAGCATATCAGCTCTTTGTTGCTTTTGATCCTTCTCATTTAGGACTTCCAGTCTCCAAGAGAACACTGTCCAATTGGATTGCACAGTGTATCTCCTTCGCTTATCAGAGTAAAAACATTCCTCTGGAGGGCCATGTCACTGCTCACAATGTGAGAGCCATGGCAGTCTCAATGGCTAATTTACACTCTGTGTCTATCGAGATCTGTCGAGCAGCCACCTGGGCCTCTGTTCATACCTTCACACCCCTTTACTGCTTGGACAAGGACTCCCGCCGGGATGCCTTGTTTGGTCAGGCTGTTCTCAGACACCTGTTCCATACTTAACCAACTCCTACCCACCATCCCTGGTGGATGCCAGAGATCCATGGGGGGAAATAGAGCCCTTCCTCAGGGACTCCTAACTTTGGGACCTCTCCCTGGCATCTGAAGCTAGGGAGTCCCCATATGTGAAGACTACATTCCTGCTTGTTCCTGGAGATAGCATAGTTACTCACCTGTAACAGGTGATCTCCGGGAACAGCAGAAATTTAGTCTTCACAACCCACCCACCTCCCCTAGGAGTTGTATCTCTCTATCTATCTCTTTCCCTCTCTCTCTCTTTGTCTCAGCTTTAAAACTCAACTGGAGAGAGGCAGTTGGGAAAGGCGGGAAGGCAGCACGCAGGCGCTGTGGGATGCTCCCAAAAGCTTTCTAATTGGACGCTGGGGAGCGTTCCCGTGCAGGCTCCGTCGGTACCGACGTACCCATATGTGAAGACTAAATTCCTGCTGTTCCCGGAGATCACCTGTTACAGGTGAGTAACTATGCTTTATTCACAAATTCTAGTTCATTAGCTCAAAGACTGTTAACAGCAATAAAGCATGTTGATGTGATCTTTTTACATCCGTTTTATCAGTGCAAGTCACTGTTGTATGTTAACCGGGGTCCCTTTCCAGAAATCAAGAGCTTTGCAGGTCAGTTCACTGTGATACAACTATTTTGTTTACCATAAACATTTATTATACACTTGGCCTTATCTTAAGTTGCCTAGACATTTTTACCTCTGAGACATGTTGGGCCTTGATTTTTATTATAGTTAAATATGATCAAATATAAGTTTAGGGGTCAATATTTGAAAGCACTTTTGTGGTTAGCAGCAGATAAGCAGGGCCACGCCTACCAGTAGGCAGACGAGGCATCCACCTAGGACATCAGCAAGGCTACTCAGAAAGAGCAACAGCAGGAAGCCCTTTAAAGCTGCTGTCAATGATAGGCCTTTTGGCATCTGTGCATGCGCATTCAAACATGCTCGAGGCCTGCTGCGTCCCACCCCCACATTGTTCTGGACAGGACTTGAGAGATCTTGAGCACACATGTATGCAGTAACTCAAAGCCCTGCCACTGATAGCAGCTTTAAGAGTTTCCTCACTGCTATTTTTGTTGTGCTGCTGCCCCCTGAAGCCTGAACCTTTGGGGGAGGGCTGCAGCAGCAGTGACAGGGGAATGGGAAGATGGAGAAGATACTGAAAACCTTGGGGGGAGGGAAGATGAGGAGATTCTGGACATGTGGGGGAGGGGAAAGGAGAGATTCTGGAGACCTGGGGCTGAAGAGAAGGGGGAAATGCTGGCCCCCCTGGCGGAGGGAGGGAAGGGGAAATGCTGGCCCCTTTGGGGAGGGGGGAGGGAAGGGGAAATGCTGGAATATGGTTAGGTGGGATGGGACAGAGCAGGCATGTTGGACTGATTGTTCGCCTAGGGTGTCCGATACCCTGGGCTGATCCTGCAGATAAGTGCCACCTAAGGGAATATTTAGTGATGATATGACTAGGGCCATAGAATATTCCCTCTGACCACTTCGGCACTATCCAGAGAGTGCTGAGATGGTCCAGGGGTGGAAGCTGGGCAAAGACAGATTTTACCTGACAGGTCTGCAAAATTTTTTCTTCGAGAGCTGTTTTGGTTATTCCCACGTAATCTTTATGGTTTTTGGTGCGCTGAATCCAAAAATGACCTCCATTTTGTCATAGGACATCACGTTTCCTGACAATTTAGGTAACTAAGTTGAATAAGGCAATACCTCAAAATAAATGGAAATAGACTTATAAAATTAAAGTTTTATTACAATATTTTCATGAAGATCCTTTTTTGAACTGAAATGAGCTCACCTACACACACTAAACTCGATTCTTCTTCCTTGTGAGGCTCCTCTTGGTGCATTTACGCTTGTGAGTAGCATCTGGAATGTCTCTCTGAAGCATCCAACAGTAGTCTGCCATCATTGTAATGCTCTATTTCCCCTGGTATCTCCTTTCCATCTCTTTAATGTCTTGATGGAATCGTTCAGCTTGTTCCTCACTCACAGCTCCCAAACTTTCAGGAAAGTAGTCAAGGTGGGACTGGAGGAAATGCACTTTCAAACTCATCAGGCAACCTAAAGCTTGAAATGCTTTCAGCATTCGTCCGACGATCTTTTTATAGTGAGGATCTTCGTTATTGCCTAAAAATTTTTGTACGACTTCTTTAAATGCAATCCACCCTTCTTTTTGAGGATCCGTCATGGTATTGACAAACTCTTGATCAACTATAAGCCTTCTAATGTCTGGTCCGACGAACACACCTTCCTTCAATTTTGCCTCCGACAGGCCTGGAAACTTGGTGACCAAGTATTTGAAGCATTCTCCATCTCTTGGAAGTGATTTTACGAATTGCTTCATCAATCCCAATTTTATGTGGAAAGGTGGTAGAAGAACTTTATGGGAAGGTACCAAAGTTTCTCGGAGGACATTTTTTTCACCGACTGTTAGCACCCTCTGTTGCCAACTCTTCTTGGTCCAGTGATTTTGTCAGTTTCGACTGTCCCATAGACACAGAAAACAAGGATGTTTTGTATACCCAGCTTGTTGCCCGAGCAGCATGCACAAGACCTTCAAGTCCCCACACACTTGCCAACCATGGTCTTCATATTTAAGTTTACAAAGAACCAATTCCAAGTTCTCGTAGGTTTCCTTCAAGTGTACGGAATGACCTAAAGGTATGGAAGCGTAAAAACCGTTGTGGAGTAAAACTGCTTTGAGACTTTTTTTTAAGACTCTATAAAAAGATGCCATTGCTCTGAATCATATTGGATTTTAAATTGACCCATCAGACCTTTGACATCGATGCAATAAACCAACTTGTCTTCCTGAGCGAAGTAAGGAACGAACTCCTTTTCACGATGTCTGAACCATGAAGATGACACTCCTGGCAACAATAAATTCCTGCTTTTCAGCCTTGATCTGAGTAACTCAGTGGCATCTTTGGGAAGATTCAAGTCTCTTACCAAATCATTCATCTCCTCCTGAGAAAACAATTTTGGTCTTGTATCATCTTCAAAGTCAGAACTTGATTCGTCATCTGGTTCAGGTATGACTTCACCTTCATCGGAGCTAGGTATCTCTTCCAAGGTAGCAGGGGGATGGGGATGGGACGAATTGCCGAGTAAAGATTGGGGTATGAAATGGAATGCTTCCATTTGGAATTAAACCCTTTCACATCGCATGAACAAAAGTAACAGTCGTTACTATGGTTCTTTTGCTCTCGCCATACCATAGGAATCCCATAACAGAAAGATTTTTTCTTACCCTTGAACCAGTTTCAGAGGTCCTCAACACACCGTTTGCACACTTTATGAGGCGCCCAAACTTTATCTTGATCTCCAATTTTTAGTCCAAAGTATGCAAAGTATACTTTTTTCACAAAGTCTGTAATATTCTGCTGTTGCTTCAACACTGTATATTCACCACAGATGAAACAAACTGTCTGGCGAATTAATACACTTTCGTGGAGCCATAACATAATAGTTGAAGAATGACGAGCTAACATGAATTGCAATGAAAAAGTGTGAACAGCCTAGAACCAAGAACCTGATGATGATTTGTGCACAAGTGTGGCATGCAGGAGAGAGCAGCTCTGTGTCTGTACACTGTCACAACCCCATCCCTTTAGCCACATGCTTAAAAGTCAGGGTGGACATTATTATTGTATTAAAGGTACTTTTCTTAGCCCAGATGCATGCTGGTACTAGTAGTCCCTTTCTTCAAAATGAATAGTTGTTTAAGCCATGTGAATGGTAAAGTATAGGGTTTTATTCCCTTAATGCACAAAAGGTTCAAACGAAGGAAACAGGATTTTCACCTTGTTTAGGATTTTCACATAAGGTATTTACATAGGTCAAAAACTTAGATGTGCTTCACAGTGTCAGGCAGGGTTCAAACAAAACAGGTTATACAAACAAAAGCAAAACTTCTTCTTTCAGCTTGTCAAACAAAACTGTTTCAAAAGTATATCCTGCGTGCTATATTTCTCTTAAGGATTCTAAACTCCCAGCACAACAAAGCGTACAGTCCATAGGGCATTCAGTTAGCAAGGGGTCAGGTTCAGTAGGGTCTATCTGCATAGCCTCTTGTTCTGCTGAGATATCTGTTGCCCCTAAGCTTTCCCCATATACTCCTGGTTTTACTTCAGAACTTCTTTCTAAGGCTCTCCAGCCTGGCTGTACCTGGTCTGGCAAATATGCAACAGGACCTTTGGTAAGCACTCTTTTTATAGGTTCCCAAACCTTTCTCCAGCTGTGTTGGCTGCCCCTACGGCTCCCTGGCTTCCAGGCCTTTCTGGGACCTGGCCTCAGTTCCTGGTTCAGATCTGTGTTTCTTAGACTCCTGGGCTGAGTCTTGTTCACCCACCTCTGAACTCCTTGTGGCTCACATACAGGGGAAGTAGTATGAAGGTACTTCTGCTCTCTGAGCTTGTGTCTCTGGTATTCTCCCTACCAGGCACTTTCCAGGTTCTCCTTCTGTCTTCCCTGAAGACTTCCTTCTGGAGCTTCCCATCCTGGAACTGTCTCTCCTGGAACTTGTTCCTTTTCTGTACGGCCTGCAAGTTCAACTGCCTTTTCTCCTCTCCTTGGAGCCGTCTCCTTTCTCTCTCTTCTGTATCAGCAGCTGCTGCGGCTCATGCCACTCCTCACCTCTCTGGCCTGTCTATGCTTTGCTTATAAAGCTGTTTCTCAGCTAAGGTTTCTGTCCCTCTGACCAGGTGTGTCTGATTATGCTTTGAATTAGTTCTTGCATCATCCAAACCTGGGCGTGTCAGCCTACCTTCTGAATCTCCATGCATGCTCCCTCTAACTGCACTTTTCACTAAGTGCACTTTATGTATATCATTTCTTTTAAAGGGATCAGTGTTAGAGTAGTTACTCACCTGTAACAGGTGTTCTCCAGGAGCAGCAGGAATCAGTCCTCACATATGGGTGTCATCGGCGCCGATGAAGCCCCTGCGGAGCATTTCCCCAGCTTTCTATGAAAGCCTTTGGGAATGCTGGCATGCATGCGCAGTTCCCTTCCCGCTTAAAGGTGCCATCTTACCTCAGTCAAATGACATAGCTAAGAACAGCACACAAAAATGAAAAAATATGAAACTATGTACAACTGCAACTCCAAAGGGGAGGAGGGAGGGTTGTGAGGACTGATTCCTGCTGCTCCTGGAGAACACCTGTTACAGGTGAGTAACTACTCTTTCTCCAGGACCAAGCAGGAAGTCAGTCCTCACATATGGGTGACTCCCCATCTCTGGGCTACCGAGGAACCCAGGCTGAACAAGAGAACTCCCTCTAGTCTCAGCAGCAAAGAAAGACTTTTCAAGGACTCAACCTCCCCCGGTAGCCCAACAAGAGGGCAGGAGTTGCCTAGACCTCAAAGAGATTCCGGAGTACTGCTTGGCCAAAAGCACTGTCCCTACGGGACTCCCTCTCCAGACAGTAGTGGGCCGCAAACATCTGGCTTGAAGACCAAGTTGCAGCCCTGCAGATGTCTTGCAATGGAACAGAGCGGAGATGAGCCACTGAGGCAGCCATAGCCCTGACACAGTGGGCCGTAACCCAACCCTGCAAAGGAAGGTCAACCGCCTTGTAAGCCCAGGTGATACAGTCAGCCACCCAGATGGACAAGGTACACTTGGACACAGCTAACCCCAAGTTATTGGGGTCAAAGGAGACGAAGAGCTGAGTAGCTCTTCTGTGCCCTTGCGTACGGTCAAGGTAGAAGGATAAGGCCCTCCTACAGTCCAGGGTATGCAGAACTGCTTCAGCCTGGCTTGCATGAGGCCTAAGGAAGAATGTTGGAAGAACATTGAGGTGGAAAGAGGAGACAACCTTAGGAAGGAACTTAGGGTGAGTCCTGAGGACTACTCTTTTCCTATAAATCCTGGTGTAAGGCCTATCACAGACCAAGGCCTGAAGCTCACACACTCGCCGAGCCGAAGTGAGGGCTATCAGGAAGAGAGTCTTCCAGGAAAGGAAGCGTAGAGGGCAAGTAGCCATCGGCTCAAAAGTTGGGCGAGTCAGCTGCTGCAAGACCACATTCAGCTCCCACTCAGGAGCAGGACGACGGATGGGAGGCTTTAGCAGAAGCAAGCCTCTGAGAAACCTGGACACCAAGGGGTGCCCAGATAGAGAACGTCCCTCCACCAGTGAGTGGTGAGCTGCTAGAGCTGAGAGGTGGACCCGAACAGAATTGGACTTCAATCCCTGATTGGACAAGTGCAGTAAATACTGAAGTACCACTGGGACAGTACAGGAGAAGGGATCTTCAGTACGAAGCTGACACCACACAGAAAACCTTTTCCACTTTAGAGCATAGGTTTTTCTAGTGGACTGTTTCCTAGAGGCTAGGACAACCTCCTCAACATCCTGAGGCAGGCCCCAGGGAGCTAAAACTACCCTTGCAGCCTCCAGGCCATCAAATTGAGAGCTTTGAGATTGGGTGCAGAAGGGAACCCTGATCTTGAGAGAGAAGGTCGGATTGCAACCCCAGAGGAAGTGGAGGGTCCACTGCCAGCTGAAGCAGAAGTGGAAACCAAGGCTGTCTCAGCCACCTGGGAGCCACCAGCAGGACCGAGGCCTTGTCCTGAAGAATCTTGAACAAAGTTCGGGCCAACAAAGGCGTAGGAGGAAACACATACAGGAGGCCCTCAGACCAGGGATTCAGAAAAGCATCGGCTGCTATGCGCAGAGGATGCGGTTGCCTGGAGCAGAACTGGGGCAACTGTTTGTTCAGAGGACTGGCAAACAGATCTATGGATGGAAGACCCCACTTCAGGAAAATATTCTGAACTACTAACGGATGGAAATTTTGAATTTATTAAACAAGCAACAAAAGACATACCAAAAAGCAAAAACAAAAACAACAACAAGCACCCCAACCAAATCCCACACCCCCCCAAAACCCCCACCCCCCGACATAGCACAAAACAAGTATCTCCACCCCCCCGTGACCCACCTCCCCACCACCAAACCCAACAACCAGCACACGTGCCCCTTCCCCCCGACATCATCAACCCGCAATAGTTCAGCATGTCCAATGTCTGTCCCAACCCCCCAACAGCAACCCGCAGCAGTCCAACAGAAATGCAATGTCCATCCCAACCCCCCCCCAACCACCCACAACAATCCCAGCACAGTCCAATGTCCCAAATGTCCATCAGGGCTGCCAAGCCCTCACTCACACCCACAAAAACAAATGCATTTCCCCTTTCCCACCCCCGTCCCCACAAAGGAGCAACATCTCCTTCGCCCCCACCCCAATCCCTACCCCACCCCCACCCTCCCCATAAATAAAGAAAACCCCCACCCCCCTAAACAGAAACATACAGGCATGTGCCGTCCCCAACGAAAACCCACCAGAAACAAAACCATAATACAAATCAATAAATGAACACAAAAACCCAACCCTATCGGCCGAAACAGCGGAGCGGGATGCGCAGAAACACAAAAACAAAAACAAAAACAAAACAAACACACACCTGCTCCAGGGAGAAAACGAAAACAAACATCCCCCATGGAGAGAGAGGGAGAGCGGACAAGTGGCCAACAACCCCCCCAGCCCTAGTGCAAACCCCCCTCCCCCCCACCGGAAGGAAAGCAACCCCAGATCCCTAAACCCCCCCCCTCCTGTCTCACCTCCCTCCTCCACCCGGGAGACAAAAACAAAACCCCTAACCTCTAACAGGGAGGAAAAAACCCAGGGAACCCCTCCCCCTCATGGGGGGCGGAAAGTGAGGTGACGCCACAGACGCTCCCAACGATGGACCTCCACCACCCGCCTTTCGCGTTGCGCCATGCTGGACACTTCCTCCAGAATGTCCCGCACCACCTCGTCGAGGGGCAGGACCAACCCCCGGGTCGAGACATGACAGCGCGCTTGCCACAGGTGGTAGCGCACTACAGCCGTGACTAGGTAGAGGGTCCCGGAGTCCTGCCTTAGAGGAAAGGACCAGGCCCCGTACACCCACTCTGCATACGTGAGGAGGGAAAGGTCGCGCAGGTGAAGAGCAGCGGACACCAACCGGCAGGCCTCCACGTTGAAGGGGCACTGCCGGAGGAAATGGTCCATGGTCTCCGCCTGCCCCTCACACCCGGCCCTCGGACAGACCCGCTCGGCCTGTGACCTGTACTTGAGGTTGTCCCTCACGTACAAACGCCCGTGGAAAGACAACCAGGCTACATCCCGAACCTTCTTCGGTAGCCGAGGGGAGTTCAACAGCCGAAGGCCCCGCTGCATCACATCCGCCGGACAGTCCCGCAGGGCCCACCGTGGTTGATAGTGAGAGGTGAGTACCATCCGGTATAATCCTTTCCGCCCCAAGGACTGGGCGAGCGGGTCGGTCACCCCCCACCGCCGAATGAGCCCCACCATCACAAATACGTACGATGGGGCCTGTTCCCCTCTCCGGCGCACACGTGGGACCGAGGACGCCCCCTCCCACTGCTCCCAGAAGCGGGAGAACCATTCCCGATAGGAGGCCACCCACCAAACCCCACCCCTTCCCTCATCCTACCTAAGTGAAACGCCATAGACAAGACTGACAGGAAGACAAGGGGGTGCAACATACCCAAACCACCCTCTGCCCGATCCAGGCAGACGATGTTGCGCTGGACAGGGTTCAAGCGGTTACCCCACAGAAAACAGAAAAAGACGGCACAAACAGACGCCTGACGGGACAACGGAAGAACAAAGACCGTGGCCACGTGCAGAAAGAGAGGAAGCAGAAACGTCCCGAGGAGTTTGATCTTCTCCTCGTACGTACACCTCCACCCCCTCCACCGCAGCACCCGACACCGTGCAGTCTCGAGACAACGGTCCCAATTGGACTCCGCACAGTCCTCCGACCCGAAGACGAGGCCCAAAACGCGGACCTCCCCCACGGGAGGAGGAAAGGGGGCGCAGGAAGGCGGGGAGGCCTCCGAGGAGCCCAACCACAGCGTCTGGCACTTGCTGTGGTTTACAACAGAATGGGCTACCTCCGAGTACTCCTCCACGGCCTCTCGCAGGGCCTCTACCCCATCAGTGCCGTCCACGTAAACTGAGATGTCGTCAGCGTAAGCAACGACGGACACCGGGCGCCTCCAGGCCCCGCAACCCACCTGAGGACAATCTCCGGAGGAAGGGGTCGAGGGAGAAAACATACAGCAGGGGGCTCAAAGGGCACCCCTGCCGCACCCCCGAGGCGACACCAAATGGCCGTCCGAGCCACCCGTTAATAAACGGGAAGCTCACCCCCCCTCGGTACAGCGCCTGCACGACGAAGAGGAAACCTGCGGGGAGGCCGAAGTGCTGGAGCACCACCCACAGGTACCGGTGACTGACTCGATCAAAGGCTTTGGACTGATCCAAGGAGACCAACCAGTGGTCCCGTTGGAGCGACCGGCCTCTTTCCACCATCTCCCGGACTGTGGCGACAGCGTCCAGAACCCCTCTCCCCCGAACGGAACAATACTGGAAGGGGACAGCAAATCGCCCGACACCTCCACCAGTCGGTTGGCCAAACACTTGGCCAGGATCTTCCGGTCCGCGTTCAGAAGAGAGCGGCCGCCAGAAGTCCAAGGAGCTATCGTCCTTCCCCTTGGAGAGCAGCAGCAGGACAGACTCGCGAAATGACCGCGGGAGATACCCCGTGTCCATGATCTCCTGAAACAGGGAGGTCAGGAAGGGGGCCAGCTGGGCAATGAAAGTGCGATAGAACTCCACAGGGAGCCCATCGCGCCCCGGCACCTTCCCCAACGGCATGGCACGAATCTCCCTCTCCACCTCCACCTGCTGAATCGGAGCAGCGAGTGCATCGACCTGTGCCTGGACCACAGCCGAATACACCGGGGGAAGGCCCAGGTACGTTCGGATATGGGTGAGGTCCACGGGGCGATCCCCAAACAGGTCCGAGAAGTATTCCCCCACCATCCGCAAAAGGTCCTCCTGGGAGGTATGAATGGTACCGTCCTCGCCCCGCAGGGCCATGACCTCCCGACGCTGAACCCTCTCCCTGCAAGTCCGGAAAGGGTCTGGAGTGGCGCCCCCACCGGCCGCCCCCTCGAAGCATAGGGAGGCATGGCGATCGTAAAGCAGGCCACGGAGCTGGACACGCACCTCTTCAACCTCCTCCCGCGCTGCCCCTCGGGATACCAAACGATCCAGCGACCTCCGGAGGACAGTGTAGGTGAGGTAGCGGGATCGAGCCATGGAGGTACCCCGGGAACGGAAGAGTTGTCGGGCACGCGTCTTCACCTCATCCCACCAGGCGCCACGGGAAGGAAAAACACTCAGCAGGGTCTCCTGGTCTGCGAGAAAGGCCAAGAAATCCTGGACCACCTCTGATGTTGCCAACAACTGCACATTCAGTCGCCACAGGCCAGGACCCCTGCTAAGCTCCTCGTGGTTGGCCAGGAAGGACACAGAGAGGACGCGGTGGTCCGAAAAGTCAACCGCCTGCAACTGCGGAGGGGAACACTCCACCCGGGCACTCACATATATCCGATCGATACGACTCCTGCAGGTCCCATGGTAATAGGTGAAACCCGGCGACCGTGGAAAGGCCCGGTGGAAAACATCCACCAGGTCAGCCGTCCGGGTCATCTCGGCCAAAAAGAGGCCCTCGTAACTGGGTGGGCAACGCTCCCCCCCTCGGTCCTGCAAAAAGGTGGTGGTGTTAAAATCCCCGGCAAGGACCACCAAACGGGAGGTGTGTAAGTAGGGGCGGAAAACCCCGAACAGGGTCTTCCGCGCCAACTTAGACTGGGGGCCGTAGACCACCACGAAACAAAACCGATGGGGCCCGCAGTAGCCATCTAAAAGCAGACACCGGCCCTGCTCCAGTTCCCACACGTACTGCACCTGAAATCGGTTAGACGTGAACAAAACCGCCACTCCTGCGTAGGGCTGTGCCGCAAGGGACCAGTACGAAGGGCCCCACCTCCACTCCCGCTTCGCCCGATGAAGGCTAGCGAGCGAGGTGAGCCTGGTCTCCTGCAAGAAGATGACATCCAGCCCACTCGTAGAAAGAAAATCATAGGCCGTAGCCCGCGCCTGGTCTGAGAAAATGCTGGCCACGTTGATGGTGGCGCACGAGAACGCAGGAGTGCACGCCATGCCTATTTCGAGTGCAGTGACCCTTTCCTCCTCTTCTCACCAACCCCGGGATCCCCAGAATCCCGCTTGCAGGACAAGCCCCCGAGCTGGAGCGACTCCTCCTGGTCCACGTCGACCACCTCGAGGATCTCCTCCTCCTCCCGCTCAACCCTATCACCCCAGGAGGTGCTGGCGCCCCCGGGACCACCAGGCAAAGCTGTCGCGAGGGCAGGCCCAGCCCCCACGGGATGAGGAGGCACAAACGGGTCAGGGGTCGGAGGAATGACCTCCTCCGTGGGGTCCACCACCTGTGCAGCCCCCCCCCTCCCCGGACAAAGACTGAGACAATACGACAGTGCCCACCCCCGCGGGGGAGGCCAGGGCGGCCGGGTCAGCAGGGGGCTCCTGCGAAGGCCCCGAACCCAACTGCGGGGGTACAAACCCATCCTCCCTCACCCGTCGGGCGCCAGTATCCCCCTTGATTGGAGGACCCTGACTGCGGCGCGCCTTCTGCACCTTTGAAGGTCGCCGCTGAGGAAGAGGGGCCGCCCCCGCCGCTAACCGCTCCGATCGCCGCACAGGAAGCCCTGCTTCCACAGGCAAGCCCTCATCCGCCTCAGCCGCATCAGCGGCCAAAAAGACGAAACGGTTGATGTCCAACACGGGCTCTGCATCCAGCAACGGGGATGTCTCCCGTTTCTTCCTTTTGGACTTGCCACCCTTGGAAGGGACCGTAGTCCATTCCTCAGGTGGCACCACCCTCAACCCACTATCCTGTCGTGCTACATTAACCTCCACCACATCAACCCTCTCCTCCTTCCTACCCGAATCCCCTCCCCCTGGTGGCTCCCTCGGCTCGATGGACTCCTCTGCACTAGGGCCCCCGGTCTCCTCCTGAGGGAGAGGGGCCTCCATAGCCTCCTCCCGCACAGGAGCCCGAGGTGGAGTGACGGCAACCCCCCCCGGTCCATTGTGTGACGCGGAGGGGCAGCGGGCAAAGGGGTGGCCCAGCTCCCCGCAAAGGTTACACCGAATTAGCAGACACCCGGGCCGAAGCGTGACCCCGTCCACCACAACGGGTGCAGACCTGCTCGGGACAGTTTCATGCTCAAATGGCGGAATGAGCCACAGCGGTGACACTCGCGGGGTTGCCCCAGGGTAATAGCACAAGATGCGATCCCGACCGAGGAAACCGGCCGAGGGCACGTGCTGCACCACGTTTCCCACCTCACGCAAACGGATCCTGCCCTTCCACGACCCGTCCCACACCCCTAGGGGCCCAGCGCCCTTAACCAGGGGTGCGAGAAGCACTGCATGGCGCGACAACCAAAACTGGATGTCCTGCCCTGGGAGCGACTCATTCCTGGATAGGATGGTCACAGGTACCGTCCCCTGGCGAGAGATAGGCACAACACGAAAGTCAGCCCACCCTCCCTGCCCCCTCTGCTGCTGGTATCGGTCCCAGAAAATCTCCAGCCCCCGTCTCAGCATGAAACTAACATCATATTCTATGGTGTTGTTCATGTGGATAAAGGCGTAGAGATCTCCTGGGAGAATCCCCAGCCCAAGGACCATCCTCAAGACCTGTTCCTGGCTGGAGGGGACCCCCTCCACCAGCCCATCGGATCTGCGCCACGTTGCGCCGTCGGACCTCACCCCTACTCCTCTTTGAAACCCTCCCCCTCCTCCTCCTCCTTCCCTCCTGCGGGACCATTCCCCTGAAAAAACCTCCCTCCCCTACCCTCACCCGACGGCCGCTGGAGTGGTGCCCGACCCCTTCAGAGCCTCCGCAAAGGTACGGAGGGGGGGAGCCGGCCCCCAGCCCCCATCTCCTGCCCTCCTTGATCTGTTCCCTGCATGGCATCCATCTGCGGTGGGATCCTGCTGCTGGACCGCAGGATCCGTAACCTCCTCACTTAGATCAACCGGAGGACTGGGGAAGGTCAACTCCGCAAAGACAGAGTCCGGATGCTATGCTACCTCCTCCGGATCCCTGAGTGCCACGGAGAACCCCTGTACCACCACTTATCTCTACCTCGGGCTGCCGAAAGGCAGTAAAAGCACCGGGAGGGCCCAACGGGGCCTCCAAAGCCAATCGTAGGGCATCACAGACCTGGTTCTCGGTAACACCCAGGGAACCGGAAGGCTCCCCCAAACCTCCTTCCCGCATTCCCGACCCAGCGCAAGGCTCCTGGGTTTCGGCCACCACTACCGGGGACGGACCCCGCTCCCCTTCATTCCCGGGTTCCAAGGGGACCACCGCCCCCTGACCCTACGGAGAACAAGTCTTCCCTCGTCCTGAAGCAGGCCACTAACTCCTTCCCCCACTATATGACCAGTCGTACCGCCAACCCCCTTCCTCCATAAGCCCGTCCTGTAGCCCATCATCCGCCAACCCCTGTATGGCTATCAACAACAAGGCAGGACCCGCCCGAGACAACAGGGCAGATGCCCCACCCAGCACAATACTTCCCACACACCCCACCCACTGCCAACCTTGTCCCTCCCAGGTCCTACCTGGTTGTCGGTGCCAGACGTGGCACAAGGATCCAGAAAAGTTTGGCCGGTAGTCAGGGCTCCAACAGAAAGGGCGGACACCACCCCCTGCGAGCCAGGTCTCCGTCGGCCGCAATAACAGACAACAAAGGCAGCTGCGCATCCCGCTCCTCTAACCCCCGGCCGCAGTGACAGCTGACTAGCACTTTTCTTCCACCTCTCCCCCCCCCGGGGACTGCAGAAAAAGAAAGAGCAGCCCCCCATCCTGCCCCTTTCTCTCCTCCTTCCAGCACCCCTCCGGCCCCAGTCAGCAACCTCAGAACCATAATGGGCGAGGAGCCATGTAGCTTTCTAGGGGCGGGAGGGCAGCCACAATAGGGGAGGGTCCTGCCCACCAGCCATCCCCCTACCAAACCCCTTCCCAGTAACCTGGACAGGCATCGTAGCTGAAGGAGCAGGATTCCTATTACAGGTGGAGAAATCCGCCACCACGTGGATCCTCAAGTTGGCACAGCCCAGCAGAATCAAACGGCTGAGGCCAACCAGTCTTCGCCGCCGGGGATCCCGTGCAGGAAAAGGAACCGCCGGAATACTGCTGCCTCTCTAACAACACCCCCTCCAATCGAGGTGGCAATGAAAAAGAAGCTCCCTCTGTGCTTAAAGAGTGCCGTCGAAAATCCCGCAGCACAATCAGAAGATGGGGAAGGTCGTTCTGCAGACTTCCTGGGTTTCCCGGAAGCGTCAGTACCCCATTACTCGGCGGCCATTTTGTGATTGTAATCTGGCTGGGGGAAGGCCTACAGGCAGATCCTGCAACGACCTCACTTCAGTAATGACGTCATCAGAAAGACCCCGGCGGGCCATCTGCGATTGTAAGCTGGCTGGGGGAAGTCCTCCAGGCAGCTCCTGCAACGACCTCACTTCCTTAGTGACGTTCATCAGAAAGACCCCGGCGGCCATCTTGGATGGTCCCTTCAGTGTTACACGACTGTTGGTGAGCCTTTTACCAGGATCAACGGAGCACCCTGGGGACGTGCAGGAACAATCTGGGCAGACAGCATTTCGGAGGGAGGAACCAGCGCATTCACAACCTCACAACCATCACCCTGCTGCAGGTAAGACACAGGACATCCAGGAAATGCTTTAGAAGAGGAAGGCAGGGAACGGGTGGTAGACTTCCCAGGAACTAGAATGGGAGAGGGGCATACTTCTAGAGGAGGATGGACCCCCCTGCTGACCCACCCCCGGGGGCCTCCCCTGGACTGCAGGTATCTTCCAACGATTATAATTCTGGTAAACTTCGGCAAGGGACCACAACCCTGGTTCTGATAGTACTCAATCTCAAGTACTTGGCCTTCAGGGCCCGCTTTACCCCCTTCCGATAGGTAGGCATAGGCCACCCATTCCTCCCCTGGAATGGTGGCCTGCAGGCTCTCCAGGTGGGAGAGCTGGGCTTGCAGCTGGGCCGCCTCCTCCTGGAGACGCCGAAGCCGCCGCACTGCCGCCACGATTTCATCTGGGGCCCTAGCTGACTGCTGTAGGACGGCATGCCCGACCACCCGTCCTCATACTCACTGGAGGAGGTAGAGGCCTCCTCCAGGAATAATGTGGAGGGGGGAACATGCCTCCTCCAGTTCTATACTCCACGGTCCACCAGGGACTCCCCACGGCCACGCCCTGCTGCCACCCAGCCTCCACACCCTCCCTCGGGCGGCGACCGGAGCCTCCTCCCGCGGGTAGCGGGCCCAATCCTCCATACCTGTGGGTCCCTCCTTCTCTGACCAGGTGCAGTCCTACCTGGGGAGTCCCCCTCCTGGGGCTCCAGCTGTTCCAGGTTGCCAGTTTCGCCATCCCACTGTCCGCGACGTAGGAGGCCCACGCAGGCTTGGCAGGCTCTGTGGCGGGGCCTCGCCTTGCTGGAGGTGGCCCAGGGCTGCCGAGCATCTCAGGCACAGGCAGAAAAAGGAACTGCTCCCTAGCAGGAGCTCGTGCCACAACATGATCCTCTTACAGTATCGACAGCCAAACAGGAAAGTGGGTGGAGCTAGTGCCACATCGTGGGCTGGCGTGCAAGAATCCACTGCGTGGCAATTTGTCGGGCTGGGACAGGTAGTTTTCCGAACCAGGGAGATATACTGCCCTGAGGAGCCATGTTGTGCTTCAGGGGGCACTAAAGAGAACAAATGGTCCTGGGCCATCTCTGCGAATAAGGAGCCTGGACCCAGTCCGCACCCTGTTTGTTCAGCATAAAACAAGGCTTACCTGGTTGTCTGTCTGAATCAACTACAAGATTGACTGAGCTAGGGGCAGGCAGCAAAAGGCCTTGTACTAGCCTAAGCGGATAGCCCTGAGTTCTAGGAGATTGATCCATGTGCTGGACCGGTCCATCCCATGGAGACCACAAGGGCCTTGGGTGGCACTTGTCGAGACAATGAGCTCCCCAGTTCCTGTAGAGAGGCGTCGGTGGTCAGGCACTGCAAATCGACTGCCCAGGCATCTGGAAAAGGCTACCCCGCCTTCAGCCAGATTTGGGGGAATCGGCATCCACCAGTGGAGGGAGGCGCAGGAAGGGTTTGGACACATGCTGATCCTGTCAGCCTGAAGCTGCCTGAAGGGCTCTCGTGACCACTGAGTCGCAAAGGGGCCACCACTGTGCAGGCCGCATCGTGGAAGCCTTGCATTGGGAGTCACTTGGACGCAGGTCGAAGCGCATGTGGCCTACAGAAGCGCCTCAGGCAGAGTGCTGGCGAGAAACAAGTGACCTTCTGAATAAACTGACTGGCTAAGTTGATCAGTCTTTGTGCTCTGTCTACTGGTAAGAAATGTGCTTGGCCAGTTGAGAATCTAAGCCTTGCCCCTATGACCGCCAAGTTCTGGGAGGGGAGCAAAGTGGAGCTTTGCGAGATTTATGACAAAGTCCACGTTGCTGGAGGCGGAGGCATGGTTTTGAGGGTGGCGTTGTCGAGGCTCTCCTTTGCATGTCTGAAAGACCGGGATGAGACGGCATTCGTACGCAGAATAGGGACAGAGCAAAGATGCCCTGATTCCGCATGTATGTATGCTGCAACCCCTGGCCAGGCACTTGGTAAAAGACTCTGGAGGCATAGAGGTTGGGGAGAGCCAAAGGGTAGATACTGGCGGTACTAGATAATGGTTTTCTCCGCACTAAGAACTTCTGAGGTACTTTTCTGTTGGTCTGGATGAATGAGGATGTTGGTGTTAGCGCATCCTTTAGATCTAAGGAGCAAAGGGCCTATCTCCCTGCTGGAGGTAGGGCTAGAAGTGTTCGCAGAGTTAGCATCTTGAATGTTTTCTTTCTCCAGAAACTTTTTGAGTTTCTGTCTGAGGTATCCATGCTGGGTCGAAGGCCACCGGTTCTTTTGGGCATTCAAGGAATATACCTGGATTAGAAAGCCGAGACCACTGGAGTTGGGGAGGCACAGGCTCCTAACGCGCTCTGTCCACCAACAGACTTTGAAGCTCTCGAGAGGAGAAGGTCTGTGTGCGGAGGAGGCCTCATTGGCCTCGCCCTGGAAAGTATGGAGGCAGGTGGTGAAAATGTAGTGCATAACGCCTTTTGGCCTATGTCGTCAAGGCACCCAACTGTCTGTGGTAATAAGGGGCCAGCTGGTGGGCAACACATGTATCAATGAGGCGACTCACACTGTGCAGGACTGGGGAGGGGGCAGGGACCGAGTGGCTATGCTCAAGGAGTACGAACAAACGTGCCCCACCCATGCGGAGTGGGAGCAAGGGGCTAGGAGGCTTGGGGGTCCTCTGGGCCATACGGGGCTCACCCTGGCCCTGTGGCTCTGCTGACGCCGCTCTGTGGGGTAGGCTTGTGGCAGACCCTAGATATTTGAGGGTACTCTTGTCAGGCTCGTGCCTTTCCTGCGGGTAAACGGACTTCTTACAACCGAGCCCTTCTCCTGTGTGAGACAGGGGCAGAGGTCTTTCTAGACAGCCTTGTCCGTGTAAGGTGGCTCGGAATCTCGCCTGTGCGGGTGTCCCTCCTCGGTCATGCCTAGGGTTTGTGTCAAAAAGAGCTCTTCGACCTTCGGCTAGGTAGCATCTAGTCCAAGCTTGTCCTGAACCCATGTCTCAAGTCGTTCATTAAAAAACATTAGATGACTGCAGCCATGCCTGGCGTCGAGCTGCGATGCCGGCTGCTGCAACTTGGGCGCGAAGCCATGCAAGGCATGAGTAGGCGGTGCCTTGGTACAGAAAGTGCTTTGAGCATTCCCGAATTCCCGCGAGGACAAGGACTTGAATCTCTGCCAGGGTTCCCCGGAGAGGCCAGCAGAGAACTGCCGGGCCCCCTCCTTGGCGCATTCCATCAAGTACATGCCTCTGTACAGCTGTTAAGTACTGGACACTGGAGGCCGCTGCAAGTCAAGGCATCGAGCCCCTGTAAGGCAACTTCTAGCTGATTGGCCATCGAGGTTCCGTGCTCGCGCCTGCTGGGGGTTCACGCACGGAGTGGGCATCTTCTGGCTGCTTCTACTATGCATGGCTCGATTCGCACAACCTATGGATTATGGTGCGGTAGCTGTGCTTTTGAAAACCGGGGCCTCTTACGGAGTCAATAAAAGGGATCGACGGATGCCGCTTGCTTATGAACCGTCACCGAGGCGGGTGCCAGTCGTCGGCACATCCCATCCGGAAGAGGAGCCGTTCCAGCAACAGAAAGGAACCGGG
>CM066034.1:713753645-713844551 GCA_033557465.1 Ichthyophis bannanicus
TGCTGTTGGTTACATCATTCTTTTTCCCAACTCAGTTCAGAGTGTTGAAACCAGTGACAATGTCTATTTGAGGAGGAAATATGGAAAGACACCTTCTACAATGAAAACAAATTTGGGTTTTTAAACTTCACACCATGCAGCCTTTTGGTTTGAACTCTGATCTTAAATGGACATATTTTATTGACTTTTTATTAATTCCCTAAATAAAGATGTGACTTTAAGAAAAAAGAGGGGACATGTTGTGCTGAGCATTTAAAATATATGAACGCCATTTTCTAACATTTGCGGTATGACTCTGTTACAACTTGGTGTATAGTTGGTGATCTATAATTTCAGATGAAACGCCTGAGGAAGGGCAGACAGATTGAAAGACTAGTGTTTGGTATCCCAACTGGAAAGCCAAGTGACAAGACCGGGTGCACGCAAGGTGGTGTGGCTGTAGGCGGCCGAGAAACGACAGGAGTGGAAACCGTTGGATTACTGGATGATGGTAGATTATGCTACGGAGTTTTAATAGCTCAGTTATAAAACCGAAGCTTTTTTGAGTGCTTTTTTTGTAAATGTATATGAACTATGAAATCTTGAAGTAATTAATTTTCCATGAAATGGGTAATGGACTTTGACACTTATAAAATTGACCCAGGAGACAAATGATGTAAAAGTGAGAGGCACTTGGCTGATTTCAGTGACTGGCATGTTGCCAACCTATTGATGTCTTCCTGAATGATATATTTAAAAATGTATCATATATGAGTGATTTCTTTCCTGGTTAAAGCGATATGTTTCCTAAGGTCATGCTGGTAGCATGTGTTTGAGCTCAGAAACTAGCACCTCCAGTCTGGCAGCATCCCTGTTGCCATGGAGGAGAGAGGTCAGTGACAGGAGAGCATCACCCTGGTTTGGCAGGAAGTGATCCTGTAACTAGGACCTGTCCTCCAGGTGATGTAAAACCCTCTCGCACCGAGGAAGTTTCTCCAGGGCCATGTGCCCATGAGGGAAGGGTTAGGACAGCCGTTATAGTTGGTGATTCGATCATTAGGCATGTAGATAGCTGGGTGGCTGGTGGATGTGCGGATCGCCTAGTAACATACCTGCCTGGTGCGAAGGTAGCGGACCTCACGCACCACCTAGATAAGGTCTTAGATAGTTCTGGGGAGGAGTCTGCTGTCTTGGTACATGTCGGTACCAATGACATAGGAAAATGTGGTAGGGAGGTTCTGGAGGCTAAATTTAGGCTTTTAGGTAGGAAGTTGAAATCCAGAACTTCCAGGGTAGCGTTCTCCGAAATGCTTCCCGTTCCACGCAGGACCCAAAAGGCAGGCAGAGCTCCGGAGTCTCAATGCGTGGATGAGACAATGGTGCAGAGATGAGGGTTTTGGATTTGTTAGGAACTGGGGAACATTCTGGGGAAAGGAGGGGCTCTTCCGAAGGGATGGGCTTCGCCTTAACTGGGATGGAACCAGGCTGCTGGCATTAACCTTTAAAAAGGAGACAGAGCAGCTTTTAAACTAGATAATAGGGGAAAGCCGACAGTCGCCCAAGAGGATGGTTCGGAAGAATGTATCCTTGAAGGATACTACCAAAAGCAGAGAGGTTCCAAAAAAGAGTAAAGTAGCCCAAATGCCCTCAGTATGGAGCAGACAGAGCTTAAAGATCCCAAATTATCCATGTCTACCAATAGCCAAATTAATATGAATAAAATACAGTCTCTAAAATGCTTGTATGCAAATGCTAGAAGTCTAAAAAATAAGATGGGAGAGTTAGAATATATAGCACTAAATGAGAAGTTAGATATGATTGGAATATCAGAGACATGGTGGAAGGAGGACAACCAGTGGGACACTGTGATACCTGGGTACAAACTATATCATAATGATAGAGCTGATCAAATTGGTGGAGGGGTTGCGCTCTATGTTAGAGAGGGCATTGAAAATCTGAGGCATCAAAAGTCTAGCCCCATTCAGAAAAGCCTTGAAACACCACCTGTTCACAAAATTCTACCCGGAAACCATCCGAGGTAAACACTCAATTGGCAACCTAACCGCATGCCCCAGCCGCCCTAACACCCTAACACAAACAGAAAATGGTTAGCCTACACATAAGCCCCACCGCTAACCATCACACGTGTACTATCCACCCACAAATGCACATGTAACAACTAGATGAGTTAGAGAAGTGTACATAGTATAAAGTTAGCTTGTACATAGTTTTCCCGGTTTATTCCATGTTTAATATCCTGTTTCACTGTAAACTCAGTGTTGCCTGTATGCATTGTAGTATGTTTCTGTTCGATGTACACCGCGCTGATTATAATAGCGTGGTATAGAAGAAATGTTAAATAAATAAATAAAATAAATAAATAAATAAAAATTGAGTCAGAAAGGATTAAAGTTTTGCAGGAAACAAAATTTGCTGTAGAATCTCTATGGATTGAAACTTCCATGTAAAAAGGGGAAGGCGATGGCAGTGGGGGTGTACTATTGACCGCCTGGCCAGAATGAACAAATTGGATGATGAAATGCTCAAAGAAATCAAGGAAGCTAACAAAAGTTACAGCGCAGTAATAATAATGGGTGATTTCAATTACCCCGGTATCGACTGGGTCAGTGTCACGGCAGGACATGCTAGGGAGATAAAGTCCTAGATGAAATAAATGACTGCTTCTTGGAGCAGCTTGTTAATGAAACAACTAGAGGTGAAGCCATATTAGACCTAGTCTTTATTGTAACACCAGATCTACTTCAAGATATAAGGGTGTTGGTTCCACTTGGCTATAGTGATCATAGCATGATTGACTTTGATTTAATTAGTGGAGGAGGGATAGTAAGGAAATCCACAGTGCTACCTTTTTACTTTCGAAAGGGAGACTATGATAAAATGAGGAAAATAGTTAAGAAAAAACTAAAAGGAGCAGTTGCAAAGGTTAAAGACTTACATCAAGCTTGGGTGTTGTTGAAAAATACTATCTTGGAAGCCCAGACCAGCTCTATTCCACGCTTTATGAAAAGTGGAAGGAAGTCCAAAAAACTGCCAGCATGGTTTAAAGGTGAGGTCAGAGAGGCTGTTGTTGCCAAAAAAGCATCTTTCAGGAAATGGAAAAAAGAGCCAAACGACGAAACCTGGAAACAGCACAAGCACTTGCAAGTCAAATGCAAGGCATTGATAAGGCAGGCAAAGGAAGAATTTGAGAAGATGCTTGCTGCGGAAGCAAAAATGCAAAATAAAGACTTTTTCAAGTACATTTGTAGCAAAAAACCTGTGAGAGAGTCAGTTGGTCCATTAGATGATAGAGGGGTTAAAGGGGCACTAAGAGGCGACAGGCGATAGCGGAGAGACTGAATGAATTCTTTGCTTGGTCTTTACTGAGGAAGATGTAGGGATGTTACCCATGACTGAAGTGGTATTTAAAGGTGTGGAAGAATGGAAGGAAATATCGGTACATCGGGAAGATGTATTACAACTATTAGATAAACCGAAGAGTAGCAAATCACCTGGGCCGGATGGTATACATCCAAGGGTGTTGAAAAAACTGAAATATGAGATTGCAGACCTGCTATTAGTAATCTGTGAACTATCAATAAAATCATCTCTAATACCTGAAGATTGGAGGATCGCCAATGTAACACCAATTTTTAAAAAGGGTTCCAGGGGTGATCCGGGAAACTACAGACCGGTGAGCCTGACATCAGTACTGGGAAAAATGGTAGAACCATCATAAAGAATAAAATTACTCAGCATGTAGATAGTCATGTCCTAATGGGAGACAGCCAACATGGCTTTAGACAAGGAAGATCTTGTCTTACTAATCTGTTATGTTTTTTTGAAGGTGTGAATAAACAGGTGGACAAAGGTGAGTCGGTTGATATAGTGTATCTGGACTTTCAGAAAGCCTTTGACAAGGTCCCTCATCAGAGACTTTTGGCAAAACTAAAGAGTCATGGGATAGGTGGCAGTGTACTACTGTGTATCAGAAACTGGTTAAAAGATAGAAAGCAGAGGGTAGGGCTAAATGGCCAATTTTTCCAATGGAGAAAGATGAATAGTCGTGTACCCCAGGGATCTGTGCTGGGTCCGCTGCTTTTTGACATATTCATAAATGACCTGGAAAGGAATAACGAGTGAGGTTATCAAATTGCAGATGACACAAAACTATTTAAAGTTGTTAAAACCCAAGAGGATTGTGGAAAATTGCAAGAGGATCTTGATAAATTGGAAGACTGGGCATCAAAATGGCAGATGAAATTTAATGTGGACAAGTGCAAAGTTATGCACCTAGGGAAGAACAACCCAAACTATGGTTACACGATGCAAGGTTCCACATTAGGAACCACCACCAGGAAAAAGATTTAGGCGTCATTGTGGATAACATCAAAACCCTCAGCCCAGTGTGCAGCGGCGGCCAAGAGAGCAAATAGAATGCTAGGTATCATAAGGAAAGGAATGGAAAATAAAACAAAAGATATTATATGCCTCTATATCGTTCCATGGTGAGACCGCACCTTGAATATTGTGTGCAATTCTGGTCGCCGTATCTTAAAAAGGATATAGCGTTATTAGAAAAGGTTCAGAGAAGAGCCACCAAAATGGTAAAGGGGATGGAAGGATACTCCTATGAAGAAAGGCTAAAAAGGTTAGGGCTCTTTAACCTGGAAAAGAGACGGCTGAGGGGAGATATTATAGAAGTCTATAAATTAATGAACGGAGTGGAACGGGTAAACGTAGATTGATTGTTTACGTTATCAGAATATAGAAAGACTAGGGGACATGCAATGAAGCTAGAGGGTAAACTATTTAAGACTAATAAGACACAGCAGCTTTCTTTTTGACTACCAACTTCCTATTTCCTCCCTTCAGAACACATTCCCAGCTCTTTCAGCAGGAGGATGAGTTTAGGTCTTCCTTCCATCTTGGCCTAAGATCACTACAGATTCATGGGTTCTCTCCATTACAAATCCTTGAGACATTCCACTAGTTACCTTTCTTTTTTTAAGTGAATTCCAATTATTTATTTTATTTATTTATTCACATTCTCTTATATACCGCGCTATTTTGCATCAGTGCGGTTTACCACCAAGACATTCTAATAGTTGCTAGAAAACCATCTACTAGGAGGACATTTGCTTTCAAATGGAAAAGATTCTCTATATGGTGCTCCTGTAATGGTCACTACCCTATTTCCTGACCTTCTGCAAATATACTCCAGTTTCTCAACCATCTCTACTGTTGGCCTAAAATCATCTTGCATCAGGGTACATCTTAGGGTCCTGTCAGCTTACCATGACTCTGTAGAGGATCTTCCAGTGGCACAGATTTATATCCTTTCTCATTTCATGAAAGCTCTCCTTCATATCAAACCTCCTCTTCAGAAGCCCACATTCCATGGGATTTGTACTTGGTGCTTTACTGCTATGATAAAATCTCCTTTTGGAACCCTTGGAATCCATTTTAATAAAATTCCTACTTGGCAGTTTCTCTTTTTGGCTGCCATCATTTCAGTGAGGAGAGGCTAGAGAACTTTAGCTTTGTAGTTGACTTATGAACCTTACACGCAGTTTATTCATCATAACGTGGTTACCTCCACAACAAAGTCCCTATTTATCTCGGCGGATCACTTTATATGCCCCAGCTCACTCTGTATTTATTCCATGGCAACTGACCTCCAGATCGTACTAGGGGCCAAAAACACAAGTCCACAAGGCAGTGTACCTTATTCTGTGTTGCCCTGTGGAACAGTTGACCTACTAATCAACACCTCAAATCAATATACATAATGGTTAATTAAATGAACATAAGAACATAAGATATGCCATACTGGGGTCAGACCAAGGTCCATACAAAAGGCACTGGCTGTGTCTCATCTGCCTGGCACCCTTCATCTCTTTCCCTATATTCTCTCGGCATTTACAATTAAAATGAAGTTCATTTCTTCTTCCTATCTAAATTATGTAATGGTGAAACTCTTTGGATGCCTGCAAAAGATGATATAACAAATTTATAAACCAAAAAACATAAGCTATACTTCATGAAACATTCTAAATAATTACATACCGTGGTTATCTCTTTCTATCTCAGGGAGTAAATAGTTTCGTTCCATTGAAATTTCCAAACAAGCTCGTGAAAAAGGCCTGTGAAAAAGTCCTACATACTCTGAACGGGTAAACAGATTTTAGCCTACTATTTAAAAGAGGACTGAACCTTTTAGGAAAACTAGTTTTTCTGTAATGAAGCAAATGTTCCTCTTAGCTCCAAAGTTAACCCTCAAAAAATCAGATCAGAGCTAGATATGTGGCAACAATAGATTTCTTGAAGTCGGTCTCACTACATACCATAGGTAGAGCCACTATTTGGCCTTTCCTTTATACCTTTGATACTTATTACTATCTAGATCAGGAATCAAAGAAGGAGGATTGTGCTTTTGGTTAGGCTGCTACTGAGAAATTGGCCCTTGTCTCCAAGTTAATCTCTGCATATGACTGTGAAGGCTACTCTGAACGGGCTAAAGTACAGTGGCCCCGTGAAAGTATTCATCCCCTCGGGTTTTTGTCCTGTTTTGTTGCATTTACAAACTGGAATTGAAAAATGGAGGGTAAATTTGATGTTAGGTAATGGACCTAACAATGATAATCCAAATTGGTGAAGGGGAATGACACTAAAATACCTTGTACATATAAAAAAACCCAGTAAAAACTGACAAAAGTTATGAGTGTATATGTATTCATCCCTTTTGCTATGAAACCCCTAAATAAGATCTGGTCCAACAAATTAACCTCGGAAGTCACATAATTAGTTGACCTGTGTGCAATCAGTGGAACATGATCTGTTAAATTGATGTCTGTATAAATTATACCTGAAAGATCACTGAGTCTGCAACACCACTAAGCAATATATAGACCAAGGGAAAGCACTCCAAACATGTCAGAGACAAAGTTGTGGAGAAGGATAGGTCAGGATTGGTTCGTAAAACAAATATTACAAATTCTGAATATCACACAGAGCACCATTAAATCCATTGTAACAAAATGGAAAGAATATGGCATAACTACAAACCTTCAAGAGAAGGCAGCCCACCCAAAACTCAACAGATCAGGCAAGGCGGGCATTAATCAGAAGATGCCAGAAAGACACCAAGGAATAATACTGAAGGAGCTGCAAAGATCCACAGCGGAGATGGGAGTATCTGTCCATAGGACTCAGTTTAAGCCATACACTCCACAGAGCGGGGCTTTATTGGAAGAGTGGCCAGGAAAAACGCCATTACTTAAAGAAAAAAATAAGAAACACATTTGGAGTGTGCACAATGGCATGTGGCCGACCCCCCCCAAACACAGGGAAGAAAGTTCTCTGGTCAGATGAGAAAAAAAAATTGAACTTTTTTGGCCATCATGGGAAACGCCATGTGTGGTGCAAATACCAACACTTCCTATAACCCCAAGACTACCATTCCCCCAGTTAAACATGGTGGAGGCAGTATCATGCTGTGGGGAGGTATTCATCGGAAGGACAAGAAAACCGGTCAGAATTTGAAGGGAACGGTGGGATGGCCAACTAAATACAGGTCAATTTTTGAGGCCCAAAACCTGTTTCAGTCTTCAGAGATTTTGAGACTGGGTAATGGAAGGTTCACCATCCAGCAGAACAATGACCCTAACCATACCTTGCTAAAGCTACAACTGGAGTGGCCTTTAAAGGGGAAAACATCTGAATGGCTTGTTGTTGGGAATGGCCTAGTCAAAGGCCCGAGACCTCAATCCAATTTGAGAATCTGTGGCATGACTTGAAGATTGCTGTTACACCAATGCAAACCCATCTAACTTGAAGGAAAGTTGGAGCAGTTTTTGCCCTTGAAGAAATGGGTGAAAATCCCAGTTGACTAGATGTGCTAAGCCTAATAGAGACCATACCCCAAGAGACTTGCATCTGTAATTGCAGCAAAAAGTAGATCTACAAAAGTATTAAAACTTTGGGGGGGGGGGGATACCTATGCACACTCCATGATTTCTGGGGGGTGGGTTTTGTCCTTTACTTATTGGGTTTTGTGTCACAATAAAAGATATTTTGCACCCTTCAAAAGTGGTAAGCATGATTGGGTAAATCACATGGTCGCTAACCCCCACAATCTCCATTTTAAATTCCAGGTTGTAATGCGACAAAACACGAGCAAACCAATCGAGAGGGTGAATACTTTTCACAAGGCACTGTAAATAATACACAATATGAGCAGCCTTATAAGTTCCGGAAGTGTCCGTCACATTGTGTGCCTGACTCATTCCCGTCCGGCTTGTTGATGGAAAAAATATTCAAAGTTTGCTCACCTGTACAAATGTTTTCCACTAGATAGCAGGGATTGCTAAAGTCACTCATTCCCTCCCATCTTCCCGGGAGGTGGTGAAGGCTGAAGGGACTGCTGCATATAGGGAAGGGGTGTTGGCTCTGGGGGGAAACAGCTCCATTCTTAATATCACTGGATGACATCATCTACTTGTGTGCCTTATCAATCCTGCTGTCTTACAGAAAACGCTTCATTGTAGGTAATCAACATTGCTTTATACACAGAAAAACTTTTCTTAAAATTGCTCCCAATATGTCTGTGCACCTACTTGTATGCAGGTGTAACTACAAGCAGTTTTTATAAGAGGGCTACTGGTATCATAAGATGTTGTTCTACATGCTCACGCCCCTTATAAAATGAGTTCCCTTACTCTCCTGTTCTATAAATCCTTTCATAAGGTGCTTTACAAACCAAAAGTAAAACAAAGAAAACAGGCCATTTTGAACTATGCCACCATCAAAACACACTTTAATTGGATTTTGTAAAACTAATTTTATGTCCTGGGATGAAAAAACTGAACACGTGTGCCAAGGTCTGGTTTGATGCATCCCGGTTTAAAACAAAATGCCTCAAGAACAAAATGTAAGTAATGGCCTAAATGCTGACACAAACTTTCAACCATCACAGTGCTACTGGATAGCGTGATAGTAAGCAGGAATTTATGATTGACTAAGAAAAAACAGCATTAGTGTAATTGGTACTGAACTGGAATTAGTCATCCATTGAAAAAACTTGGTCTACAGCTGAAAAATATTCATGTTAGTTTGTGCCTATGAAGAAACATTTCTGCTTCTAATTTAGTATAGACATTTGAAAAAACCCTCATGCAATAACACAAACAATAAAAATACATCAAAGAAGACTGGTCATGGCCCATGCTCTAATTATATCAACAGTTATGTGTAGACATGTCTGTTTATTACCTAACTATTTGCTTTGAATATCAACCCAACTGCTTCCAAGGGAAATACTGGTATGTAGAGTCACCTGCAACTCAACAATGGAGAACTGAATGTACTTAAACTTGCAGAATCTTTTTGCAATAAGGGCTGTTAGCACAAAAAAAAAAAATGCCACAAAGCACCTGGAAAACAAATGCCCACAAAGATTGAAATGTTTCTAGATCATTTCTCAGAAGGATTTATTGGCAATTGCTAGCAAACCAGCGACTGTATAAATCCTCTATGTTTTTATTAACTTCAAAATTGTATAGTATGGTATGGATAAAATTTTTGGCTTTGCAGGTGCCATTTGTTTTTCCATATAACTTAGGAGGCAGAGGGAAGGGCAGAGCCGGACGGGGAACTAAAGTGTATCCGAAGAGTGTCGATATTCAGGTTGTTTACCTTAGAACCACACCATTTTATATTAGAGAATGACATGCAATAATACAAAGTGTAAGCACACGAATGACAAGCAAAACCCAAAACAAACCCCAAAACGGCATAACTAGGAGCATACAACATGGGAACACAAAATTGACCGCACTGATTTCAAGAGCCTTTGGCATATCAGCATTGATCTAAAAGGTCTTACAGATTTAGAAGGACATATAATCATCAGTATGACAACACCCCTGGATACGATATTCTTCCAGTGGATACTGTATCTTCAATAGCGTTAAAGCTCTATTAGATTTTTTCCCCCAAATTTTAAAAACCAACCATTTCATAACTTGGCACATCATCAACCAGTGTTCCATCTAAAGGTCCACATTTAACACTGTGGGCATCTATTTCCCAATTGGCTAGAATCATTTGTATGGCTAGGAAATGACCAGAAAAAAGAAAAAAAAAAAAAAAAAAAACATCCAACAGCTTTCTGCACATTGTACTCAGTGTTACACCCTGGCCCTAATGATCTAAAGACAATAACTTCAAGTGACAACTTCCTCAAACATAGTATCCCTTGAATACGCAGTCCAAATATCATGTCGCCAAAATGGCTGGGCAAAACACTGGCATTCATAAATCATAGGGATTAAAAAACCAGGTGTACAAGAACTGTGACAGCACAATTTCAAGGTGGAGAAGCCAGTATACGTTTTACTTTAAATCATCAAAAAACCTCAGCCTTTCAATGACACTACATATAACCAACCAACAATAGTCATTGAAATTCTGACCAGACGCCACCCTGGTAATTATCCTCAATTTCTTCTTTTCTCCTCTTTTTTGTCGGGAACAACCAACCGAGAGGTGGGGAAAGAACAACCACCTCCTTATGTTGGAAGAACCCTTTTATTCAAGAGAGCCTCAGCCCTCATAACCCAAGTAGTGTAAACCCACACTTAGAACCGGGTGAAGGTAGTATTCAATACCAAAACCCACCCCACTTAACTTAACTGAAAGGCAATAATACTCCAAACTGTGCTGGAACCGGAGGTAAATGATGAAGTAAACTGTCCCTCCATGATATATCATCTACAAGCACCAGCAAACGTCACGACATGCATGTTTCGGACCAACTCCGGGCCCTGTATCAAGTGATTCCGCTCTTCTCTTAGGTTAATTGTCTTAACCTACCCCCCTCCCGGTAAAACCTTATATAGCGAAAACGTAACTCATGATTGGCTAAAAACATCCTAACACAGAAGGGAGACCCCTCCCTCCTACGGCCTACCCAGACACCCTACTTTAGGCTAGCGACACTTTGAGGCCCTTTTACTAAAGTGTGCTACACTGTGAGCGTGGGTTTCAGCATGCACTAACTGCACACTGTGGACAATGGTAGTTGTTATGTTTATTGAAATTTGATATACCACTTTTCAAAAATATAGCAGAGTGGTATACAATAAAAATAGTCAAATAGAAACCAGAGAGGAGAGGAACTTCATGATATCATAGGAAAGAGGATCACAGTCATACTAAGTGAGAGGGAGAGACAAGGGCCAAAAGGGAGAGGATCATCAAGTAACAGGATATATCCTGCTGCATCAGGTAACAGGAATATCAAAATCATTCTACCTCAGATCTTGCAATCCTTTGGATTCCAGAAACCTCACTATCCTCTCTTTTAGCAGCATTTTCATTCATTTACTCACCAGAGTTTGGACTAACTGGCCTGTAGTTCCTAACCTCAACATTACTTCTGCTTTCCTGTAATAGGAACACATGCACCCTTCTCCAGTCCTTTGAACCCACACCAACTCTAAAGGAGCATTGAAAACCTAGACAATAGAGCTGCTACAATGTCGCTAAGTCTTTCAATACTTTTGTATTTATCCCATCTGGTCCCATTCCTTTGTCTACTTTTACTTTAGATAACTCCTAGTGAACACAGTCTTCCGAAAAAAATTGTTCAAGATCCAGCTCATTTCTGTTCCTATTTGTTGGTGTTTTTGGGGAGGTCCTCTTCTGATCATTCATCTATGAAACCAGAACAGAAATATTTGTGCCCACATTTTACTGCAATGGCTATTTTTTCCATTTGTATCTTTGCTTTTCTGACTAGTTTCCTAGCTTCTCTTAGCTTTTCCAAATAATGATGCTTATCTTCCCTCTTTCTGTGATCTCTTGTATTTTATAAAAAGCCTCCCTCTTTTTCTTCACTTTTTCTGCTAAATTGTTTTTGAGAACCATGGTGGCCTCCTTTTCTTTTATATTTATTGTGTTTCCTAACAAAAAGGTTTATTGCCCTTAAAATATCCCCTTTCACTTTCAACCCACAACTTTTCTACATCCCCCCCCCCTCCCAGTTCCCATCCTGCTAACAACTCCTTGAGGTATTGTCCCATCTTGGCAAAGTTAATTCTCCTAAGGTTTAGGACCCTCACATTTAAATTGACAATATCAGCCTTGTCTTAATACTGAAACCACACCATCCAGTGATCCCTGGATGTGAGATGATCACTCACTATAACATTAGAACACTCCTTCCATTTGTAAGCACCAGATTCAGTATGGCTCCATCACATATGGGTTCTGTTACCAGTTGCCAGAATAGTTCTCCCTGTAGAGAATCCAGGATCTCCTTACTTCTAGATGACACTGCAACAGGGATGTCCCAATGAACATCCGGCATATTAAAAACACAAATCAGCAAAACGTCATTCTTTCACAGCAATACTGCGAATGGTCCTGTCAATTAATCTAATCTCTGCCTCACTTCTTTTTTCCCTGTGAAAGGAGGTCTGTATATCACACGAATGCAAAATGGATGCTCCCATTCGCCATCTTTCCACCTGTAACCCACAGTGCCCGATCCTCCTTCTCCAGTCATAAGCCCTGCAATTCTGTAGCTTGTCAGACGGCTGCTAGGGTGAGAACTTTACACAATCTGAGGAACGATGCATATATTCATATGATTCCTTGCAAGGTTATTGTGGGTATTGTAGTTCATTCACGATCCCAAACACAGCTGATGACAATAATTTGAAGTTGTGAAACCAAGTGGTAAGATCTATAAAATACTTTCTTTTAGTGATGGGGTTTAAATTCACCCCAGCACATGTATGCTTGATAGGCACTCTAAAGTGGAGGTTACTTGCTCTGCATGTGTTTAAAAATGGATAACAAAAAGTCACAAAGGTAACCCAGAAAACAACCTTCAGATTGTCAGGCAATTAGCTAATGTTTTCTTTAGCAAATAATTACCAAATACCAAAGGCACAAAGGTAAAAAGGAAAAAAATCCAAAACTTGCTGGTTAGGTTAACTTATGCTTATTTTCCACGCCGATCTCAGCAGTGATTCTCCCTTGCTCACACACACCAATCAGGGGCAGCCCTAATTAATATCAATGGACCAGCTGAAAGCCTTTAGCTCGCTGGCTGCTTACTGTGTGAGACCCAAACTCCTGCTTTAAGAGCTGGTTGCAGTGGAAATAAAGAACAAAGTTAGGTTTCTTTGTGATGGCTGATGTGTGTTGCTCATAGAAAACTAGCAATAGCATTTAGAGAAAGAACAGTCCATATAAATAGTTTCATCTGCTTGTAGTTCCCCATGCATCACACAATCATAGGGTCACTATCATACCCTTGGCCACAGCTGAGGCTTTCATTTTAAGGCAATATCATGAGAATGCTGTATTAACTTGCTGCCATTCTCTATTATAGATTAGGGGTCGGGAGCAGTGTTCATTAACTGAGCCTCTCATGCTATCATTATTCCTCTCTGTATAGCATGGCCAATATTGTATCCCAATTATGATGTCCAGCTTCCCAATCTTGATCCCTGGACGCTGGATCTTCGCTCACATACATTATTGGCATTGGTCTGAAAGTCCCTTCCCCATGCAGTCTTCTCTCTTCCAGGTAGCCCCTGGTGATTCCTATCTCTGGACACTCCATTCCTCTGGCTGAATCCAGTCCCATGGACTCTGCTTGCTTTTGGAATAATCCCAGTATGAGTACTGCCTTGGAATCTTCCAGTTGGGTTATCCAATGGCCTTTTCTTCTCTTCCTTCCATGCGAGAGGTTTCCTTCTCTCTCTTATCTGCTTGGCTTGGCTTCTGTTTCTCCAGGTGATACTGGTGCTTGTAGCCGTTGCTGTCTCTGTCTCTGTATCTCTTCCTCCCTCTGTAGCTGTTATCTGAAGAATAAGCTCTATTCTTATTCCTGTTCTAATGTGTGCTGCTCCCTAACACAGCGCAGCTGTGTTGAATCAGGCCCTGCCCTTTGAGATGAGTGCTTAGGGATTACCTCATAGCTCTCTTGATTGCACACACATTCTCTCACTTCAGCCCCTCTCATGGCTGCTGGAAACCTGGTGCATTCTGGGACTGGTAGTCTTTTATGTGAAAACTCTGTTTTCTTGCTTCTACCAGAACTGACAGGTTGCTTGTTCAGAGTCACATCATCTTTTCTATAGCTCCTACCTGAGCTATGATAAGCTTCCTTATCACAAGCTTTAATATTATTTTTTACATGTAGTGCCACTCTTCCTCCCTATCTTCCTACCCTGTCCTTCCTGAATAAATTATAGCCTGATATAATTGCATCCAAGTCATGGTTCTCTGTGAACCATGTCTTTGTAACTGTCACTAAATCCAAGTCAGCCTCTTCCATTAAAGCCTCAACATCTGGAATCTTATTTCCCATACTATGGGCATTAATACCACTTTCCAGATGTTGTCTCTTTTACCCTTTTCTTCAGAGGTATTTAATATTTTACTTACCTGAGGCTTTTACTTACTTGGGGCTTTCCTCATACAACTCCAACAAATCTAGTTTAAAGCCGTCTTCAGTCTACTCAACAGCCCTTGGAAAATCATCCCTTGGTCCTGGAAAACAAAATGTTCTTCATAACGCCATCCACACAGCCATGTGAGCCTCTGAGGAGAACACCATCTGTGCACCTATCTTCTTCATCCTCTCTTGATATGCTTGGAGGGATATCTAGTAGTATCATTTTTGCCAATATGGATTAGCAGCATCGGATAATAGTCAGCAGGTTTGATGAGTCTTGGCAAACACTCCATAACATCTTGGATTTTGGCATCTGGCAGACAGCACACCTCACAGGACATTAGGCCTATTCTGCAGATGGATGCCTAATTACCCCTCAGAAGGGATTCACCAACCACCCCTTCATTTCCTTGTTGTCACTGATTCTTGCTGTTCCTGGGATGTTTTTACCTCCTCCACTTCCAAGCTGTCTACCAGTTCTTCAATTTGATGGATGGTAGCATTGGAGTCAGAGTGTCAATTGTGTGGACTCTGGTGACCCATGTCCAGTTCTTTTCTTTCTGTAGCATACAATCTTCATCTCTGTTAGAGAGCTCGAATGCCTCTAAAAACATTCCATCAATGTACCAGGATGCTTCTCAGCCTCACCACCTCTTCTCTCAGCTCCTCCACTTTTTCATGAGGGCTTCAGCTTGCAGACATCTTGCACATGGAACCAATCCCTCGCCTGGGATCAGGGTGTCCATCTGAACAGTGGCAGAAGCTGCAACGCGGGTAACAGCCTTGGCAACATGATTTTTCCCAGCCATAGTTTAGCTGCTGGAGCTTTGGAACCTATTGAATGAGAAAGACCTACCAAAGTCACTAACCTTTCCTCAGTTGTCCTTTAAAACAAAAAGGACTAGCCTCTTATATGTGAGATCTAACTTATATGAGAGGACTAGCCTCTTATATGTGAGATCTAACTCCTCTGTTCTATTTCCCTGTGTGTAGCCTACCAAAGTCACTAACCTTTCCTCAGTTGTCCTTTAAAACAAAAAGGACTAGCCTCTTATATGTGAGATCTAACTTATATGAGAGGACTAGCCTCTTATATGTGAGATCTAACTCCTCTGTTCTATTTCCCTGTGTGTAGCCCTGCTTGTTTGCTAGACTGTTATTTGGATATGGAGCAACTTCTTATCACTTTAAGTTACTAAAATCTGATGTATGTGTCTGAGGTGTGTAGTCTAATGTGCGCACTTTATAAAATTACCTAATCGAAGCTCCTTTAAATATATCAAAGAGCTTGCCTTCCTCTTTGAACCTGAAGGTTAGAGGAAAAAAATATCAGCAGAGAAAAGCTTTGCCTAAGAACACAAAAATCCCCTTCTGCAATACAGCTATAAAATAAACAGTAGGCAAAGCAGCAGAAAATATTATCTAATAAAAATAAAAATAGCCCTCTAAGAACTTACAATCAGAGAATTTGTATCAAGAACCACAGAATTTCCTTGCTTGCAATGGAGACCCTCTAGGAATGGCCAATTTACTATATGGTACCTCTAAGAATACATGCATGTGACTTAAATTTAGGGGTATGTTTACTAAACTGTCTTAATGTTCCCGGCGCTAGTTGCAGCGATAATGTGAAGGATGCCATATAAGGAGTGGGCGTTCCAGTCTTAAGGTAGCAATCATGGGTTATCGAGCGATAAAGTGCGCCATGTCCGTTATCGCATGATAGAGGGAGCCTTGCATGTTGCTGCGTGTTAACCTTAACTTCGTGTGCCGATCTGCAATCAGCAACAGAGGTATAGCACACTGGTTAATACAATGACTGCTGAGACAGGGGTCATGAGTTGGATCCCCAGTGGGCCTAATGAATAAGGGTGGCCAAGGCAATTCCTTTTGCTGCTTGGAACAGTCCAACAATCTGTGCTGCTAGCTAAAAATACCCACACCCCAGTGCCATAACCTAATGCACCTTTTAGGGCGCACCAGAAGGCACATCCTAATCCACCATGTCAGCCAAGGCGGGTTATAATGTGTCCCAGAGGGCGTGCTGAAAGGTTGTCAACCCCCAAGGCACCATATTAGGTGCCCCACAAGCTGGCTGAATCTAAGGTGTGGCTAAAGATGCCCAAGGATGTATAGGTGACTCAAGAAATGTTGGCCAAGGGCACTAATGTTACCCAAGTTGAAAAGAAAGAAAGGCATGGGCCAAACACAGATGTAACCCTAACACTGCACAGAGCACCAAGGAAAGACAATGCACAAGTGATGGAAGGAAATAGATCTGAGCTGATGGACCAGACAAATCTGTGTCCAGCCCATGTGGCAGCTGGAAGAATGGACAACATCTTGGGGGCAGCTGCAGTGATGCACGGGGTGATGGTAATGTACTGTGCAACAATGACAGTGTGTGGCAGAGGATGGGAAGACGTGTCCAGCAGAGGAGAGGTGGCTGGATAGGTGCAATGACAGGAGGACAGAGGAGTAGCAGTGCCATGCAGAGAACACACAGGAGAGACAACCAGGAAGAGCTGCAATGCAGAAACATGTACCAGTGCAGGACATGGGGTAGCAGCTTGCACATCAGGGCAGGATGGCACACAGCTGGCAGACACACATAGACAGCCAGAAGGATGGTTGGCAACTGTGATAAGGGTACAATGTGCTAACAGCACAGATCTGCACAGATATGACTATTACAGGAATGAAAAGTAGCTGTGCGGGTCAGGTATACAAATGAAAGATAACAGAGGATCAAGCCTATGACCATTAGCACAAATGTCAATGCACAAACCGGTAGGCTACACCACCAATGTGAGGTCATTAGCAAAGGATGCATACAAGAATATTGCAGAGCATCACACAAGAAGCCTGCTGTCTGCCAGGATAGGCAAACCTCCAACAGAAACCATGATGGAATGCACATGCAGATCTGGTGTGTACAGCTCAGATCACAGTCTGTAATTAGGGACCAGAACCATATATAGCTACATGCACATACACAATGAAATGTTATGCAATGGATACAGCATGCAAAAGAGGAAAGAACCTAAACCCAAAGGGCGGCAGGGGATGCTCTATAGAGCAGGGCAAAATATGGAACAGAACAGAAAAATGTGAGAATTGAACCTGCAAACAGGTGCAGTACAGCTGAACAACAGCAATGCCAATCCCCCAAGCGGACTGCCTATGTGAACACTACAAAGAAAGAGACATATGAAACAGCTAGTGTGTGATGGTTAGGCAGCACAGAGGGCACACTTTGGTGTACAGTGAAAAGATGGAAGGGTGTGTGGATAGGTGATGAACCTGCAGGTAGCTCATGGTCAGGTTAGTACAACACAAAAAAATAAAAGAAAACCCATGTGGGAATCAAACCTGCAACCTATGGTGTTACAACACGTCTGGAACCACTATCCCAAACAACCACAGCAAGCACAATGCAAAGATATTACCTCAAAGGGAATGTGTGTATGAGAACCCATAACACCCAGTGATGTGGCAAACGGCTGGCAGATAGACAGATTGCATCGTACAAGGATGTGAGCACAGGTGGGCCATGTACATGACCATGAAATCACTAAATACTTGTGTCAGTGTGGTCAAGCAGCAGCACAGACAAATGTACGTCCAACACATATATTTATTTTGGTTAATCATCAGAGATAGTGTAGATACCGCCTATCATAATATCAAGGTGTTTGGATAACAGGACAAAAATCAAATACACATTTTGCAGGGCAGCAACCCACATATTACAGAAAAGTCACTGGGCCGTCTACAGATGATGGGCAGGAGAGATAATGTGCATTAGGTGCATGGTGTAAAGTATGCATTAGCCCCCCACCCCATGCTGCTGCACACCCAAATGCGTCAGTTACATATGTGTGCATGTAGACAGTAGGCGGTGCATGATGAGGGCCCAACATGCACCGCCAATCAATCATGATCTGTTCATAAGAATATATCTGTCTGCCAACACAGGAGGCACAAAAATGAAACAGCATATGTTGTTAAGAGTAACAAAGTATAAACACAGATATCGAAATATGTTACAACTGTCACATAATGCCTGATATAGGAATCAAAGCAGCAACAATTTAACCCAAAACATTGATCAAATCAAAATGAGGAGCTGGAGAACAGGTAGCAGGGCACCAGGCACATGAACACAGAATTCAAATGAACCAAGCCGCAGAAAACATGGCAGAGATAACACTATTTGCAGATGGTCCCCCTGCACTGGTTGGTGTGGATTACCAGTGTCGGTACACAATATAGCACGGGTACAAGTTCAGGTGGAAGGAATGCACAAAATGAAGAAGAAGAAAATGGACAGGGGGGGCAACACTTGCCACGACACCACCAATATAACGGGGCAATGTGAGTGCAGCCAGACACCTCAGGGGATTGGGAGATATAACAATAGGAACCTGTACAGACCATGGCAATGGTTAGGTTTGTAAATCAATGCAGAGTTCAGTGTCACGTCTGTACAGTAAACAGACCCAATAACCTGTATATAGAGAGGGAAAAGAAAGGTCATAAACATGTCTACCAGTATACCCACACAAGAAGCCCATATTGACCACATGCTGTGTTTGCCACAACATAGTCAGTTCCCCACCACAAGTGCACAAGCATATCCGGGTATATTAAAACAACCATAAGTGACGCGCCCCGACCGTCGCACAGGCCACCCCCTGGTGGCGCGTAGTGGTTCCACGGAAGGGCTGGGACCGAGGGTCAACAAGATGTTTGTGATAAGGGTTGGCGGGGTGCGAGGTTCAAGGGCACGAGCCTTGTGCCAGCCTCGGTTGCCAACTCCCAAGAGGGACTACAGTATTGCACGAAAGTGGAGGGAAAAGAAGAAAAAAAAGGCAAAAAAAAAGGCTTCTTATTTTCCCCTTTTAGCAATAAGGGTTAATAAACTAGGAGAAACACTCCGGTACGACAGACAAAAAACAAGTCTGTACAAGAAGATTTTGAAAGTAAGAGATGGAATAACCAAAAACTGTTAACTTCACAGTGTCAAAAACATCCAATAGCAAAATACTTCATTCACTCAATGAGCTCTGGAACGCTTCTATATCACTTCCAGCCAACAGTATAAACATTCCATAGGGGAATCAATGTCCTCCTGTACAGATTCCACCTGCATGGCCTCCTTCTGAATGCTCTGAGCGATCAAGGTAAGTGTCCTTCATGTGAGTTCGTTCTCACTGGCTTCCCAAGGCTTGGCAGTTTGTTTGGGACCACGGTTCATAGTGGTGGAATACCAAAATGGCAATTCTTGGCTCTAGAGGTCTAAAAAACATTCTCTCTCTAATGTTTTCCTCTAAAAGGATCTTTTCTTGATCAAACTATCTTTTAACTTTTGCCTTTGGCTTCTTGGTTTTAGATAAGGAGAACCACCTTCCCAGGATTTCTTCTCTTAGCTTGACTTCAGGCAACAACAATAAGAAAGGTTTTAAAAGCTTTAACTCTAGGTTTCCGTTAGGTTCTCTGGGGTGAGGCTGGAAGGCCTACCTTGGCTCGCTGCCTTCAGTATCAGTGCTCTCAGGTATTATTCCTCATGCTCTCCCAGTCTTTCCTCCTCTGGGCCTTTTTTTGAGGCCTGTTCTCTTGTGGGATTCAGGGCCCGGTCTGGCTTGGCTTCGGCCTTTCGGCCTTGTCCCTCTCTTTTACAGGGACTGGTTCTCCTTACCCAGCCTGTCCTGTTACTAAGGATTGCTGCGGCCTAGATTCCCACTCTGGGGTTAGTACCTTAATAGCATCTCTTTGGTCCTTATTCTAGAAACACGCATTCGCTTGGTCTTCCAAGGTGGAGGGGGTGATCTTTCCACAGCTCCCTGAGTAGTAAGCTCTCCAAGCAGACGAGTTTTTTAGCAGCTGAGCTTCTTGCAGGTAAGATCCTAGCAGATAAGCTTCCTCCTGACACTTGCTTGCTTCCTCTTTTAAAATTGTGAGCTTTTGGAACATGAGTCCTGCCACTTAGGGTTGTGGTTCTGTAGTCTCTGTCCCTAACTCTCCCGCTCCCTCTAGGTGAATCCTCTGGAAATTGCAGGCAATTTCTTTTTCTTTCAGGACTTCAAAAATATTTTTCTCTTCTAGAAGAGGGTTCGCTGTATCATACATCCCCCTTCTCAAAATATTACGGGCTGGGAAGCCTCTTCTCCGCAAGCCAGCAAGTAATTACTGGACCATGGATCCGACATTGAAATGCAGCTTCACGGCACGATGCTCCAATCTAAAGTAGTATGGCTGCAAGGGCCATTATACACACGGGCGTAAGTTACCTGCTGTATTTTTCGTTTCTCATAGAATGCAAACACCTTCAGATGGGGCATGGTCCAGTTATGAGGGACAAATTTCCTCCCGGTGAGATAGAATTTTAAAAAGCCTCAACGGCCCATTTGATTGCGAGACATTCTCGTTCATGGTAGCATATCTTTCTCTCGGCCCAGAGGACAGTTTCCGACTAAGACAACCATGATGGGGTGTTCCGCTCCTTCCTGTATCTGAGACGAGGACCGCTCCCAGACCCGTCTCCGAGGCATCCGTTTGCAACATGAATTTGTTTGGCGAAATTGCCTACCACACGCAATACGGGCGGCCTGACATAACGTTCCCCCTTTAACTTTTGGAAGGCTGTCTCTGCTTCGGGTGTCCAGTGTATTACAGTCGGAGCATTTTTCCGTAGCATTTCCGGTAAACACATGCTTTCCTTCCCGCAAAGTGGGGTATGAAGCGTCTGTATTACACAATAAGGCCAAGGAAGCTTCTCAACTGCTTTCTTTTGTTCCTGGGGAACGGGAAAATTTCCTGACGCTTTCCTATTTTCTCTAACAAGGGTTCCGTACCGTTCCCACGGGCACACCAGATGGACCGAGATATTTAACTTCTTTGGCGGCGAAGTGCACTTCTTTGGATTTAGCGTGACGCCGGCTCTCTTCCATGGCTTCCAGGTATAGTGCCCACTTTGCTGGAGATGCTCCGGCCATGTGGCGACTATGGATCCACTACGTCGTCCATATAGGCCGCTTAGCGAAGGTCTGATACAGCCGCAGAAGGGCCCAGAAGCGACAATCCATCAGACGCTGGCATGTGGCCGCTGCCCCACCGCTGCACCAGTGAGGCCACAATGGGCATTCCTCCGAAATTGGAAGAGCTCCCAAAGGTGTACCTAACGGCCGTCTTGGGTCTGGCATCCCGTGTCCAAGGGACCTGCCAGTAGCCTTTGGTCATGTCCAACCGTCGTCAGGTAACTTGGCCTTGCCCTAGCCGGTCCCTAATAATCCATCAATCCGAGGGCATCGGGCAAGCGTCAAACGTGGAACAGACGCGTGCATTGAGTTGCCGGAAAAGTCTATGCAGAAAAGCATACGAACCATCAGGTTTTGGAACCAGTACCACCGAGGCTGCCACCATGGGCTATGCGACTCTTCTATAATATTCAATTTGCAGCATCTCTTGTACTTGGTTTGTCACCACCTCTGGTTTTTTTTTCGCCTCCGGTAACCGCTACTGGTCCGCTGACGTATAATTTTACCTGGAGGAGTGAGTATTTCATGGGCTACCAATGAAGTTTCATCGCTGCGTAGTGGAGTTAACCATCTTGATAGTTGCTTAACAACTTAGCTAATCTCTTACTTTTGTCTCAGGGAGAGTTCCTCTCCTACCTATTATGAGTTGGACGATTTCTTACAATCGCTCCACTTACGAGGTCCGTAGATCCTCTTTCCGGGGGTTCACTCCCTATGAGCCATTTTTAAAACCTTCACAAGTTCCGCCCTTCCAGTAGTAGAGACCTAAACCCCCTGTTCCCCGGCTTGTAGGAGTCAGCATGTCAACTTCTTCGAGGTCGGGAAAACCAACACGTATCACAGATTGATTTGTGCTATTCTATTTCCTATCTGAACTTCAAAATCTTCATGGGCGAGAAATTACATAAAGTACCTTTACTATACCCCTGTAGTCGGTAGGTCCACCACTCCTGCAGCTACCTCGATGCTGCTGCTTGGCGGGGCAAGCCACCGATTACATGGTGCTATTCTATCCATAGCACCATGGCCTGGAGGTATCTCAAACTTGTAAAGCTCCGTGGTAACCAACTTTCGCCCCTGCTTTGGGATAACCAGATCTTCCTCCAACTGTGGAGGTAAATAGCCGGAAGCTTGGGTTGATGCCCTTGGAGGACTACGCGCTGTTTCTCTCCGAGGTCTTACAATACCTCAACACAAATTTTTGTTTTGACTGCGAGCATTCCTTTATGGTAGCCTTCTTGGAGACATTTTTCCCAAATAAAAGTGGGGCCTTGGAATTGAATAGATACAGAACCTGCAGCGGTAGCTAGAAACTTTCCCGGCTGTCCAGCGGGATGAACAAGGCCGAGTTAGAGGAACATGCGCATCATGGAGGAATCTGATCTCAGCCACTGGCGATAAACCGTTCTTTTAGGGTCCTCCTAAAATTGTGGCCAGTTCACGGCCCAGGACCAAATTCTTGTGGTAACCTAGGTACTACAGGCGATCGGCATTTCCGTTTACAATGCCCAAGCGTTCTTTATCTGTAATTTATACACAGCGGTATCTAGTTGGGCTGCATCATGCACACACTTAATTTTTACTTGTCCTACTGGAGAGTTTGCGGAACGATAGGCCTTGAGCCTGGATCAGCGCACCATAACTTTTTAGAGACCATACGTCTGATTCGGTCCTCATGAAATCCAACAACTGGCTTTCACTTTTATGGCCCTGTATCTTTACACCAGGACCAGACCTTCACGATACTTATTGCATTGGGGGACTCTCCCACCAAAAGGCAGTTCGTGCACAAAAAAAACATTCATACTGGAGGTTGTCCTCTCGTGCCACATGGTAAAAACATTTCTTTAGCAACTCCCCCTTGCCGTGGGTTGTACACATTTTTTCTCACCAACAAAATGGAGGACGAGGAGGGTTTCTCCCAAGCTTTTGTACCTCAGCCCCTATCCGCTATGCCTTGGAGCTTAATCCTAGGTTGGGCAACTTGTTTCAGCTTCTAAATACCTTTCAGTAAAGTGTTATTAGCGTCTCAGCTCGTCGTAGTTGCAGCAAGCAAATTATATTTTGGTAGTATTAAAAAGTTCTGCACCTCGGATTGGGAAGAGCACAGCAGCCCATATACTGTTCATTCAAGGATTTATAACATCCCTGTAGGGTGTCTATATTTCTCCTCCTCAGGTCTGTAGCCATTTATGAGCTAGATTTAAGACTAGACTACGCACTCGATGACCTAGTGCCTTAGGTTGTTTTCATTAGCCCTCAATACAGGTAGCCACTAAAACATTTTAGATTGTAGGTGAAAGAGTTGATAGCCTAAGCGAATCCCTTTATAGCCAATAATACTTCCTCATAGGAATCAGCTAAGGTTGGAGGCATTGCACTGTAGGCGGCTAGCGCCTCGCCCGTAAGGGACAGCAAGGCTAGTCGAACTTGCCACACTGTTTTCGCGAATCCGTGCCATTTAGCCCGAACGTAGCTATTTTTTTTTAGAGTAGGTAAAGGTATCCATATAGGAAAATCATCTATGTCATCCTCTGCCCAGCCACACAATTTTTCACCATCACCAAGTCATACCATACATGCCCATCTGTTCCATGGTCTGGATTTCCAGGCTGGCGGTGGTCCAGGTTCTGTCGCCTGATTTTCTCAGGATTTGCTCTTTGCCGCAGAGTTTTCTTCTTGCTGCGGGTGCAACGCCATGTATTCATGGTCTGTATAAAACGGCTTGTTGCTGCTGTTGCATTTGCCTGCAGTGCTTTGCGTTTGGCTTAATTGCGCCAAACTCCGCTTGTTTGTTGAATTTGTTTGCTGCCATCCAGGCACATAGCTCCTTGGGTTTCCATGATCACTGAAACAACAATAAACAGAAAGAGAAAGTGAAACCCAAGTGCGGCAGCCACTTCCCTTAAAAAAACAAAAAAAAAAAAAAAAATTCTACTTTTTTTTTTCACACTTAACCTCGCTTAACCTCTGTCAAGCACACACGATTCCCCAGTATCCAACACAAAACAGGTTGTTAATCACGTTTATTACCTTGTTTTATTACGTGTTGAGTCAAGCTTAGAGGAAGGTACGCTGCTATTCACGTGCCCTATGTTGCTTTTTCCCGGACGAGTCTTCAGGAATTGTCAGGTCACAGGAGGATTTTCCTTCGGATCCCGATCCGTACTTCCAGAAACTACCGTTCCAGGTTTTTGCAAGTCCAATCACAGCGAGTTGTCTGTTCCGTTCCCGGATTTTTCATCGTTTTTTTGTTTTTTTTTTTGTTTTTTTTTTTTTTTTTGGTTTTTTTTTTTTCAAAAAAAAAATTCGCCTTTTCAATTTTAACTGGCTGTGGGTTAAACATTGGCCACGTCCGTTTGTTGCGTTGGCCGTTTTATCCTTCCAACTACGCCACTTGTGACGCGCCCCAGTCGCATAGCACCCCCTGGTGGCGGCGTAGTGGTTTCCACCGAAGGGCTGGGGACCGGGGTCCACCAAGATGTTTGTGATCAGGGTTGGCCGGGGTGCCGGGGGCGTAAGAGGTCAAGGGCCAAAGCCTTGATGCCAGCCATCTGTTGCCCAACTCCCAAAGAGACCACAGTCTTGCACGAAAGTTGAGGGAAAAAGAAAAAAAAACAGGCTTCTTTATTTTCCCCCTTTTAGCACTAAGGGTTCATACCCCATAGGATAAAACACTCCGGTACGTTAGCAAAACAAGTCTTTTCTTTACAGCAGAGTTTTGAAAAGTAAGAGATGGAATAATATCCAAAAACTGTTAACTTCACAGTTTGTCCAAAAACACTCAAAATAGCAAATTAATTCATTCCCTCAATGAGAGCTCTGGAACGCTTCTTCTATATCACTTCCAGCACAGTATATACATTCCATAGGACTTCAATGTCCTCCTGTATACCAGATTCCCACCTGCATGGCCTCCTATGACTGCTCTGAGGGATCAAGGTAAGTGTCTCTTCATGTGAGTTTTCGTCCACTGCTTCCCAAGGCTTGGCAGTTTGTTTGGGCCCACGGTTTCAGCGTGGTGGAATACCCAAAATGGCATTTCTTGCTCTTAGAGGTTCTAAAAACATTCTCTCTATAATGTTTTTCCTCTAAAAGTTCTTTTCTTGCCTCAAAACTATCTTTTAACTTTTCTTTTGCTTTGGCTCTTGTTTTAGATAAGGACGAAACCACCTTCCAGGATTCTTCTCTTAGCTTGACTTCAGGCACACAATAACCAAAGGTTTTTAGAAGCTTTACCTTTAGGTTTCCGTTTGGTTCTCATGGGGCTGAGGCTGGAGGCCTACCTGATGGCTGCTGCCTTGAGTATCAGTTTGCTCTCCAGGTATATATTCCTCCTGCTCTCAAGGTCTTTCCCTCCTCTGGCCTTTGATGCCTGTTCTCTTTGTGGGCTTCAGGCCCCGGTCTGGCTTGGCTTTCAGCCTTCTCGGCCTGTCCTATTCTTTTTACAAGACTGGTTCTCCTTTCCCTTTCCTGTTCCTTTTACTTTACTCAGGCTTGCTTGCGGCCTAGATCCCACTCTTGGGTTAGTAACCTTCATAGCAATCTCTTTGGTCCTTCTCTGGAACCACGCATTCGCTTGTTGTCTCTCCCCAACTGGTGAGGGTGATCTTTCCACAGCTCCCTGAGTAGTTAGCTCTCCAAGCAGACGAGGTTTTAGCAGCTGAAGCTTCTTTGCAGGTAAGCTCCTAGCAGATAAGCTTCCTCCTGAACTCTGGCTTGTGCTTCCTCTTAAATGTGAGCTTTTGGAACATGAGTCCTGCCCCTAGGGTTGTGGTTCTGTGGTCTCTGTCCTAACTCTCCTGCTCCCTCTAAGTGAATCCTCTGGAAATTGCAGGCAATTTCTTTTTCTTTTTCTTTCAGACTTCAAACTATTTTTCTCTCCAGAAGAGGATCCGCTGTATCACAATACCACTGATGCCCACACCATGCACTGTGACACCCTTGGTGAGTGCAAACATCAATCCAAGATGTTGGTGTGCAGTAAAGTGGTGTGTGATGGCGAATACTGTGTCATGTCCAAGTGGAGGGTAGGTGGACATGGACAAGAGGACCTCTCCATTATTCACCCTGTGCCACATGCATGGCTGTATGCTCGTGTTGAACCAAACAGATGTGCGTATCCTGCGTTTCCATGTCACACACATGGGCCAAAACACAACAACACAATGGCAGAAGGATGTACCACATACAGCGACAATGTCAGTCCCTGCTGCACACATGGGGGACCAGTACACAGTGTCCACAGTGCAAAGGGTGTCTGCAACCCCAACAAGTCCTGTTAAGACAGTCCTTGAAACCCTGGGCATGCAGTCAAGTGTGACATCCCAATATGCCACAGTATGGAAAGGTCATGTGTGTTTCCTGGGATGAACATGACACCTAGCCAGAGCACGGCAGCAACGGTGTATTGGACAAGCCTGTCATGTCCAAATAGTAGCAGTCCAAACAATAATACTGTCCATCCTAGGCATGTTGTCCCACTTGCAGAGGTCAAACATCCTATGGCACCATTTCCCATGGATAGTTCCATGGTGTTGCTGTATCCTCCAAACAGGTGGGTGATAGTGACGTCCGAATGCACTGTAGTAGATGTGCTTTGTGTGTCCTCTGCCCTGTGTCAGAAGAGGATAAACAATGTATTGGTATGCTGCTTGCAACATCAGCCCAAATTTCAGAAAGTCAACATCAATATGTGCATAATGAAATGTCACACAGGCAAACATAACATGATCACAACACAGAACAACAGTGCATGTTGTGGACATTTGGTGAATTTGGAACTGCAAGACAAGGGTGTCACATGGATATGGTCATGTCCATGTCCATGCCCGTGTTACACAGGCGTTTCACAGCTCCACCCCATGTGCAACAGCGTTCGTGTAGACACTCAACATGAAATGTCCATGAACAAAACGGTAAATCATTAAAAGGCTAATGTCACTCCCAAACGATCAAAGGTGCAACCTACCGTGTGTTTGCAATCAAGTGTCTGTCTGGGATCCCCTGAGGCTCTCAAAGGCCACAACATGTCACAGTGAAGGGAGAAGATGTCATTGAAATGTGTAGAATCACCATGTCCCCATGTCCAACTACTGTTGATGTATGTCCACATTATGGCGATATCTGTGATACAAAAATGCTGTTGCGCAGTGGTCTGGTCAGCACATAAGAGATAGTTCAGCTCACAACACATGACACATGTCTACAATATTCACATGGTAAAACAGCAGTAAGGTAGAGAGAGCACAGTCACCACCGGCTCCCCGTGTATACAGACCCCTTACACCACATGATAATTGCAAAATGCCTGCACGCTGTATCATCACACAGCCAATCCAAAAACACACACCCACACAATATGCCAAGCAGTAGCATATGGCCTGTATGTGCACAATTGGAGATTAGTGGAGATAAAGGATTGTCAAATGCAATGATACACTGCTGTTGGCTGATGCTACAATGTCAGGGAAGGGTGTACGTGCAGCCCATCACCCAAACACTTAGGACCTGAACACACTCGCAGCTCTGTTGGATGTGTCCCAGAGACAGTGTTGGAGAAGATGAACTGGCCAGGAACACATGTGGATATGTGTGCCAACAGCAAACATATGGCGTATGGGGGTTGCAGGGCAAAAGAGGTGAACAACATATGTACAATATGACAGATCACTGCAGACACGTGCTCCCCCTGACTGTCGTCACTGACAAAGTAGCTGTAGGTCCACCTACCACAAACTACTGCATGTTGGATGACGTACAGTCACCTGCCAATGCACCACAGCACCAGGAGGGTCACCACGTATGTCCTGTAGATTGAGGAACACAAGAAAAACATACATATGTCATGTTGGAGCTGTGCAGCACACACTGCACCTTCACGTTCTCAGCTTGCAGACCCCCCCCCCCCAGATCCTTTACAGACTGACTGTTCCCCATCACACTGTACAGATTTGCTTCATGCTAAAGTTATCACTGAAGTGTGTGTGGAAAACTACAAGGGCCCGTACTCTGTCCGTCCCCTTCCTCATCTCTCTGCTGACGTAAAAAAACTATTGAACAGAACCATCTCCTTGCTACCGTGTCCCTGCTCGACTCTAAGGCCGCAGTAATACTATCCTGTGTCCCCCATATTGTGCCCACTGCCCCTTCAGTGTGTGTGTTCCGGTGTCTCAATGTCCTCTGCTACCCTGCTGTCAATTCCTGTACCACAGGGAAATATCCAGGAGCCTCTTCCTTATCCTCTGTTGATATACATGTCCTTAGTGTGGCTATCTCATCCCTTGACCTACATTACCAGCTGTGTGCTGATGATTTGCAAATATATCTCTCCATGCCTGAGTTATGTCTGCCAAACCACCACCCTGATGTCTTCCTGCCACCTGACATTGATGGCTGCATGTCATCCCACTGTGTGAAATTAATAATGGCAAAAAGCATTGGATATACTATATGTGCACCTAAACCCTCCCCTCCCATCAGAGCGTCTTTTGTGTGTGTGGTCATACCTTCCTTTCCTCCAGGGTCAGCAATGTAGGTGTTGTCTTGGACGGCACTCTTCACCTCTACACACATACCCACCTAGTAGTTGAAAGCTTGTGGTTTTCTTTTCTTTTTTTTTTTTTTAATCTTTTATTTAGATTTTTTAACATACCAACATACAAACACTGTTAAAACAAACCCAAGAAAACCACCCCTCCCCCCCCCACCAGCAATACAATCCCATCCCCTGTAGGCTATGCATCTCCATCACCAGCACTAGCAAGATACTTCTCTTGCATAGCTACTTCAAATACAATGGGAGTAATAGATCCAATCACCACAGTGCAGAGTTAACTCTCACACGCGTACTCGAGCTTTTGCAACATAGTCATCTAACCATCGCCACTTATCCAACCCAGAGCCCCCAACATGATTGCCCCTGCGCCCGCTAATAATAGCAGCATGATCCTGCGCCTTCTCATAGCTGGCATAGAGGCACACCATATTCCACCAGTGGTGGACATCTTCTGCTGGAATCCTTCCAGCATACCAAGATGTGCTTCAGGGCTATGGCAACTAAAAAATCCAATAAAAAACGCTTTCCTTTCAAATCAGGAAGGCCACTTGCGGAAGAGCGCAGGATCACTACCTGCCATATACAGGGAAACTGAAAGCACAAGATCTGTTGTATCTTATCCCAAACAAGGAGCCAGAAAGAATGTACGTAAAGGCAATCAAAAAACATATGTTTGTAGGTACCAGGACCGAGAGAACAAGACCAGCACATATTACCAATTCAGGCTTCCATCTGGAGAGCCGATTGGGAGTAATAATAGCACGATGGAGCAAGAAGAATAAGGACTGCGTTATGGTGGCTGCTTTAGAGACCCTGCTGACCCTAGACCACAGGAGCGACCAGTCTTGAGGGAGATTGGCACACCTAAGTCCAACTCCCAATTGCCACCGCCCGCCGGTACAGAGGGGCTGCCCTCCCACAAGTATGCATAAAACTTAGAGGCTACACCAGCCTTTCTAGAGTATGAGAGGGCCAGCTCATACAAACCCCAGGTCGGGGCCAGGCACCGGTTAGACACCCCCGCAGAGGATAAACAGCTTACTAGTTGAATCCATTGAAACTGACACATAGGAGGCAGCGAGAGGAATTCCTTTTGCACCTATCCCAGGGTTTCCACCGCCCGTCCTGAAGCAATTGCCCAATTGTCCAGATACCTTTGGCTTGCCATTGCCGCCACCCAAAGGATTTGCGGCCGATCTTGAATCGAGGGTTCCACCAAATCGGCATCCGATGGGACACCGAATTCTCTGAACCCATTTACTCCAGCCAGATGTTGAAATGCCCCTTGGGTCGCCACTATTATTGCCCAAAGCAGGGGAGGATGACGGGCATGCCATACCGACCAGAAGATCCAAGGGGATCGGCTCTACTAACCGCCTTTCCACCTCTACCCAGACTGGACACTATCCCCCACAACTCGTCGCGGGACACCACAACGCCCCTTGTTTAAGCAAGAAGGCCAGGTGGTACCTGTGAAAATCCGGGAAGTTTACCCCCCCATGTCTTTGCTCGCCTTTAGTTTGCCGAGGGCTATCCTAGGGGGCTTCCCTTGCCACAAAAAGGCCACTAGTTGTCTCTCCCAGCCCTTATACACCTTCTGGGGGAAGGAAGTCGGCAGCATCTCTAAAATATAATTTATTTTGGGGGCGAGGACCATTTTGATAGACTCCATACGGCCCCACCAAGATAGATGTAACGGCGACCACTTGGTCGTGAACGTCTGGATCAAAATCCTCAATCTGCTTACAATTAAGATGAAAAGTCTCTTCGAGAGAACTACAAAAGCGCACACCTAGATACTTGACCGCTCTCTTTTCCCAAACAAAAGGAAAGTCCTTAACAGCCTCCGAAAACGTGACTCTGTTCATGGGGAAGGCAACAGGACTTAGACCAGTTTATTTTATAGCCGGACACTTTTGAGTAGTGGCCTATGACCCTCAAAATCTCATCTAGAGAGCTGGGTTGAGGAAAAGAGCAGCAGGTCGTCCGCGTAAGCTGCGAGCTTAACCTGAAGATCCCCGATCCAAACACCCTTCACCTTCTCTGAATGTCGGATTAATAGCCCTAGCGGCTCCAAAGCCAGATTGAAGAGAATCGGCGATAGAGGACAGCCTTTCCGGGTCCCCCGGAATAAAGAGAAGGGGGCAGACAGAAGCCCGTCCACAAGGATACGAGCCCGTGGGGAAGAATAGAGCACCTGGATACAACGGATGAAACCCTCTCCGAATCCAAACCAACGCAGGACCCTGAATAAAAAGACCCACTCAAGCCGGTCAAAGGCCTTTTCTGCATCCAAGGAGATCCTCACCAAAGGGGAGCCAGCTGGCTCGGAGACGGCCCAGGATATCAAGTAGCAACCGGGCATTATCCGACGTCGCCCTCCCCGGGCATAAAGCCACATTGGTCAGGGTGAATCAAATCAGCCGATACCTTCGTCAACCTATTGGCCAAGACAGTCGCGAACAGTTTGTAGTCCGCATTTAAGAGAGATATCGGCCGATAATTCTCCACTTTAAGGGCGTCTCTACCCGGCTTTGGTAATACCACAATAGTGGCCTCACTGAAACCCCCCACAACGGGCACCTGATCTTGCAGAAGCTGAAAATACTGACGTAAAAAAGGCAGAAGCTCCTCTTGAAACACCTGATATAATTCGATGGGAATACCATCCGGGCCTGCGGCCTTACCTCTTTTAGCCGCCTTAAGAGCATAGCGAAGCTCACCCAAAGAGAAGGGAACATCCAAATCCAACGCCTGTTGGGCCGTGAGGCTAGGATGGGGGATATGTTCCAGGAATGCATCGCATTCCTCCCCATTATTCCCCCCCTCCGAACTGTACAAACCAGCATAAAAGGCTCTGAAGGCGTCGGCTATCTCCGGTGTTTTTGTGAGCAAGGCCTGATTACTCTGTTGGAGAGCAGCCACTTTAACCTTCTCTGCCTTGGGAGCCAAAGTAGTTGCCAGCAGCCTACCCACCTTGTTCTGCTCCCTATAGAAGCGTGCTTTGGAAGCCTGCGACAACTTTTCAGCTTCCATACTTAAGATGTTGTTAAACTGATACCTAAGTCTCTGTAACCGCAGCAAAACACACGGATGCACTTTTCTTTCGCAACAGGCGCTCTCCCGCCCGAATTTGGGACTCCAGCTCACTCAAGACAAGCTTTCGACGTCTCGCCGCCCCAATGGCGATACTGGTGATTCTAGCGCGCAGGGAGGCCTTAAAAGCCTCCCACCATGCCCATCCGGAAGTTGCCTCGGGAAGGTTCACCGAAAAGTATTCTTTAATAACTCCCCGGAGAAATGCACAGAAGTCCTGATCCAGGAGTAAAGATCTCTGAAAGAACCACCCGGAAACTCCTGTCTGGAGAAGGATCAGGCAAAAAAGAAAGGAAAAACAGCCGCGTGATCTGAGACTGTGCACGCCCCAATTTGTGCATCTTCCACTTGAGCCACGAGAGCCCTGGAGATCAAAAAGAAGTCGATCCGGGAGTATGACCCGTGTGGAAGGGGAATAGAAGGTAAACTCCTTCTGTGAGGGGTGTAGCAAGCGCCAGACGTCTACTAAATCCAGCTCCTGAGCCATACTATTAAGCACATTGGCCGCTCAGCAGGTCCTAACAGAACGATAGGGTTGACGATCAATGAGAGGGTCCAACACTAGGTTGAAGTCACCACCTAGAACAAGCTTAGCGTGACTAAGGTCCTGTAACTCCCCCGCGATTTCGTGGAAAAAGGAAACGTCGTCAACGTTCGGGCCATATACATTCATTATAACAAAAGTCTGGTCTCGTATTCGTAGACGAGTCTTCACCCATCTCCCCTTCGGATCTGCCCGACTCATTTCAACAACCGGCTGGAGAGTTTTCCGGGCCAGGATAAGCACCCCGTTTTTCTTATGACAAGCCCCGGCCACCCCGATCAACTGATACTGCCCCCACCCAGCTTATGTGCCTCCGCTGTCGGCAAATGGGTCTCTTGGAGCAGTACAACGTCAGCTCGTGCCTTCCTGCAATATAGCAAGATCTTGTTCCTTTTCATGGGGTTATTGATTCCCTTTACGTTCAGTGACATAAAATTAAGTGATCCCAGCACACACAAATAGTAACATACTTGACGTGAAAGAGTACAGAACGATCAACCAGGTGGATCCAGCTCCCATAAAAAAACATACCCCATCCCAAATAAACCAATAAAACCCCAACCCAACCTTAAGACTAAAAACTGTATGGGAGAACCATCCCAAACAAGGCTACAGCTTTACCCCCCGCCGCCCGGATACCCCAAACGCACTCCCCCCCCCACTGCATAGCCAGAATCACAATCAGATCCCCACCCCATCCCGGGACTCATCCATACCTATCCACACTCACACGCCCCCCTGCGAACCGCATGCATTCACACATACAAAAGTGCAACCCCCCCCCTCCCACCCCACACGCATACACACCCCAGTCATCAACCTAAGGAGGATCAAAGAGGACCGGGGACAGGAAGAGAGCCCAGGGGAGGGCGCCAAGGGGAACAGGGGACAGGAGGGAGCCACAAGGAGACAGCCCCTCTAATTATGAGCCTCCAGCCAATTACTCGATAGGTACCACATAGCATATGTACCATGTCCCATGTCCCCCTGTAGAGCTCAACCGGGCACCCCAGATTGGGGCCACCCTGACAGCACAGCACCTGGAACCATCAGAGCACAAAGTCTGCAGGCCAAAAGGAAGGGAGAACAAGAGCAAAAGAATGTCCCTTCACCTCCATAGAGTCTCTGAAGAGCACCGAGCTCAGCAACAGACTAGAAGCCCAAAAAGACACTGGATCAACGCATCAGCATGGCTTCCTGTTCTTCCACGAATTGAAGCAACAACTGTGGATCCTCAAACGTGCACGTTTGATTGTGTAGAGTCACCCGAAAACGCGCTGGGGCGAAGAGGCCATAGCGCGCCTGAAGGTGTTGTAGCCTTGGGCGTAGAGCCAACATCTGTCGTCTTCTCTCTACAGTTCCCTTGCTGAAGTCGGGGAAAAAGGAGATATTCCGCCCCTCGAAATTGATCAGCGCCAAGGACTTTGCAGCTGACATGATTTGCAAGGCCTGTTAGTGTCTCAGCACTCGCAGTATAATAGGCCTCGGTTGTTTAGCCTGTGGCCCGGCGTGTAGAGGGACTCGATGCGCTCTTTCAAACTCCAGAGGGGAGCTAAAATCCAGACGGAGAAGCTTCGGCAATTGCGCAGACAGAAAGGCCAGCATGTTACCCGCTTCAGCGCCCTCGGGCACTCCGATAATGCGCACGTTATTTCGGCAGGTGCGATTGTTTAAGTCCTCCAGGTTGCGCTCCAATAACGCAATGCGTTTACTATTGACCAGGGTAAGTTTTAACCGCTCTTCATGGCATTCTACCTGGCTTTCCTCACGCGAGATTTTTTTCCGCGAGCCCCACAAGCTGCTCTTTCATTTCCTTTAACTCCACGATATCAGCTTGTACTCCGGAGAGCGTTTCTCTGTTGGCCTCTACGAGCCCGCGGACTGCTCGGATCTCCGTGAGCAGCTCCTGCATCGCGTCCATGTGCTCTCTAGGCCCAGCTGCCTTCTGCGGGGAGGGCGGATCTGGCTTTTGCCGTTTCGTACCGCCAGACCCGGGGTAGCTGAAATCTAGCTTGCCGGATTTAACCACAGCCATCCCTTCCCTCGTACCAGGCATGAAAAGGGGGAAAGACTCCAGTAGCAGCGGGGGAGTGCGGGATTTATAGCAGGATTGCAGGGAGCTCGGGGATCAGGCTGCCATCTTGCTCGCCGGCCAAGCTCCGCCCCCCGAAGCTTGTGGTTTCTGTCTAGATGTCATCAGCTATATTTCCCCAGTCCTCCCTGAACACACAACTAAAACCCAAATCCACCCCCTTAATTAGCTCCCGGCTTGCCTACTGTACCCTACACCTTGCTGATCTGGCTTTGAATCATCTCTGTCTGCATGAAAATATGCAACACTGCACTGCATGGCCATTCTACAGCCACACACATAATGGCTATAATACCCCCACTATCAGGACACCTCACAGGTTCCCTATCCGTCTCCACATCCATGTCAAGGCTCTCCTGCTGACCTATACATGCATGCACACTGTGGTGTTCTAGTAACTTCCCTTACTGATCACAACTACCAGTAATCCAGCTACAACTGAGCATGTATATAGTGCTACATGTCACATGTAGTGCTATACAGAAACAACTAACAGACAGTCCCTGCCCATCAGAGTATACCAACCAATCAACAGCTCATATTACAAAATGTGAACCACACATGTCTAGGCAACTGGTCCAATCTATGGGCCACCCTCCTACTATTGACCCCATACTACACGCCTTTCACCTTGCTGCACCCAAAGCCCCAAACTAATTACCTGTGGCTGTACAGCAGCCCCTATCCCAATCAGCCACAAATCATGTGTGACAGCTTAACACCTCCCACAAGCCTACTACACCTGACACACACAGTCCACCACCACCCACTGTTGTGCCCTGCTCACATCATCTGCGTTTTCAGTAATCACTAGATTGTAAGCTGGGATGGCCAGGCAATGTCTTTTATATGTCAGTGCAGTGTTGCATCTTACTGCTATTGGGATACAAATGTTCACTAGTAGTAGTAGTACACACATATCTAAACAAATGTATGTGGCAACATATGCAGTACTTACATGAGAACACCTCCTCAATCACCTGCTGCTTGACTGCTGTGCCCTCACATGTGTCACCAAGGCCACATACAGGAGGGCACATAGGATCATCCTCCAGATCCTCATTAATTTGGACAGGGATATAGTGCCTGAGAGCAATGATGTGCAGGATGCAACAGGCTATAATGATCTCTGCCACAGTCTGTGGTTTGTATTGTAAAGCCCCGCCTGTCCTATCCAGACACCTGAAACGACTCTTTAAAATGCCAAAGGTGCGCTCTATGATGGAGCGGCTAGAGGCATGGGCCTCATTGTAACTCCTCTCTGCACATGTCCGTGGTTGATGCACAGGGGTCAGCAACCAGGGGCGACACCCATATCCTGAATCACCTGCAGAAAGAAATGTGGAACGTTAAAGCAGGAGTTGATGTCCACCCAAATGGACACAAGTATGTACGTGCAAACCAAATGCACAAAACATCTGGACAGAAACATATGACATCACATGATGGGACACCACAACTATGCATCGGTGTGTGAAGTTATGACATACAAAACAAGGGGTAGGTGTAAGGATTGCAATCAACATAATCTGTAACTATGACACAAATGCTAGCATCCATTCTACCATCAACACGCAGCACCGTAGCAAGGTAGAGATGGAGAGCACTACCCCCCCCCCAAGTTAGATCACACACAGACGGTTGAGACACACACACAACTAGGGTTACACCTCAAAGACAGACATGTGCACATACGGTTAGTCAGAGGATCACCATGTGCATGTCAGAGTTGAGAAATACACACCCAGCAGTATACAGTCCTCATACTGGCCTGCCTCAAATTGTCTGAATAGTGCCGAGTGATGCAGGATATAGGAGTCATGGGTGGACGCTGCAAACCTAGAAACCACATTAGAATATGCATATTTGCATCACATACAACCTAAACATTCAGGGAATGGTAGTGTTTGCGGTTGCGGAACACTACCTCCCTATCTCTGGGCGGGACCAGGGCAACATGTGTGCAATCAATAGCTCCCATCATGTGTGGTATCCTGGCAAATGCCTCAAAGGCCTGGTTCAGGGTCCCCCACTGTTGCCTAGTGTTGGGAATGGCAATGTAATCCCCACCTGGCTGATCATGGCACGCAGTACCTGGTGGAGACAGCGTGAGAAGGTGGGGCGGCTCATGCCACCCACTGTAGCCACAGATGACTGGAAACAGCCAGAGGCAAAGAAATGTAGGGCACCAAGGAGCTTGACCAAACCTGGTATGGCATGTGACCGACCAGTCAGGGGCTCGAGGTCAGGTCTTAGATCCTTATAGAGCTCCCTAATAGCCCCCATGCTCAGGCGGTAGAGGGAGATGATCTGGTCCTCATGCATGCCCTGGAGCTGGACCCTGGGCCTGTAGAGGCGAGGCTGGCGAACCTGCAACTCTGCAGGCCTCCTGCGCCGTGCTGGCACAGCCTCTGTTTGGCCTGCCCCCATAGCTGCAGGTCTGTGTTGCAGCAGGACTGCACCCATGCCCTGTGCCTCAGCCCCATGGACACCATCTCCCCCGTCAGGCAACCGCAGCCCCTGATCACCTCCCACTGCACATGCAGCAACCACAAAGTCCGCCATAAACTCCACCCCCTCAACTCCTCCAACTCACTCAAACTCAGACACGCACCTCACCAGCTAGCCACACACCTCCCCCAACACACAGCAACCCAGCCACACAACCCCACCACCACTCACTAACCCAGCCACTCCCCACGACACACTTGCCTCTGACACTCTTCTTGATTCACCAACCACCAACAGTGCACGCCTTCTCTCCCTCGCCCACACAAACCCCTCAATGTGTACCAGGTGTGCATGTGTATTTATAGTTTTTTTTTACGTTGTGCGCATTGCGCATGCGCAGTGGCACAAGTGCAGTGGCTGCACGCATTGCACATGTGCCGCAGAGACACGGACAGTGCGTGTGCGAAACACCATGTTACACATGTGCTGTGCATGAACATGAGACGTGCATGTGCTGCATGAGGTTACGTGGATGCGCCAAGCCTCACCCTCACGCACAGTGCATGCGTAACATGGTGTTCTACGCACGTACATTCTGTGGTGCATGCGCAACGTGTGCAGCCAACATGCTCGTACCACTGTGCATGCGCAACGCGCACAACATTAAAAAAAACCTATAAATACACATGCACACCAGGTACACGTTGAGGGGTTTGTGTAGGCGAGGGAGAGAAGGCATGCGCTGTTGGTTGTTGGTGAAGCAAGGAGAGTGTCAGAAGCAGGTGTGTCGTGGAGAGTGGCTGGGTTGGTGAGTGGTAGTGGAGAGTGTCAGAGGCAGGTTTGTTGTGGAGAGGTGTGTGGCAAAGCAGGCGAGAGAGAGAGAGGAGGGGAGGCAAGGAGCAGGTGACAGACAGGAGCTGAGTTGAGGAGCAGGCAGCAGGGAGAGGAGGTGGGGCGAGGAGCAGGTGTGAGGTGTAGCAGAGGAGCCGAGGAGCAGGGATGTGTGACAGGGAGGGAGAGGGCACAGAGGGCAGGGAGATGGAGCGACAGGAAATGGCAGGAGGGGAGGGGGGCAGCTGTTCAGCAGGACCCAGAGCCGGCAGGGAGTGTTGGGCCTATGGTGGTGACTGCAGGACCATCGGGTGTGTCGCAGCCCACACAGGGGCTACCCATTGCCAAAATGAAGGCGTATACCGGTCCCAGCTGAGGAACGGAGGAGGGCTGTGAGATTCAGTCTCCAAGAAAACCACATCCTGCTAGCCAGTGTGTTGGAGCGGTATGAGGTGCTCTATGGCTGGCTCAGCAACAGCACCACTGTGGCAACATGTACAAACATGTGGGAGGAGGTACAGGAGGGGGACCAACCAGGGGGACCAACCAAGAGGTACAGGAGGGGGACCAACCAGGGACTTGGACAGCCTGAGAAAGAGATTTAATGACATTAAGCATGGTGTCCATGCACACATGGTGGCTGAGAGGCAACATGCCATGGGCACCAGTGGGGGTGCCCCCTTTGCCCCAACTCTCACACCCCTGGAGCAGGAGCTAGCAGACCGTCTTGGGCCCATCTACCTGCGTGGACTGCCAGAAGCACTGGACACCGCCCATCCACAGGCAGGTGGGTATGCACCTTACACCTTGCTGTTCCTTAGGCTTGGAATAAACGTCCTTTGTCTATGCGTCGGGCATCTTCTATGGCCCTCCTCCCACTTAGGTTCAAAGCTCATATGTTTGCCTCTGCCTTTGGCTCAAGAGTGTGCTGTTCTCCATTCCTCCCCTTTTTAATCTCACCTTTCTGTCTTCCTCTCACACTTGTTCCTATCTCCCTCCTTTGACCTGTCTCCCCTGCTCTTGTCTCTGCTTCTGTTCCAAACCTCCTTCCACACCTGTTAGTGCATTGTCCTTTTAGATTATAAGCTCCGTTGAGCAGGGATTGTCTTTTTGTGTTTTCACTTTTACAGTGCTGTGTGTGCTTGGTAGCGCCCTATAAATGCTTAGTAGTAGGAGTAGTAGATATGCAGCACACGTACAGGGCACGCCCAAGCACATGTGGCACATGGAGGGGATTGGTGGGGGACCATGTCCTGAGAGCATGCGTGCCTTAACACAGGCAACTGTGGGGTGATGACACAGCAGCACATGGCAAGGTAGGTACAGGGTGAGTGTGACAGGTACCTGGGCCTGTGTGCATGATAGACACAGTCCTGAACCACAAAGCAGTGGAGAGGCAGGGGGTGTGGCAAACAAGGCCCATATCTGATTGAACACAGCACACATCAATGGTCCAGAAAACATACATGCGCAGCCCAGAGGGTTAAGCTGCATAACAACAATTCACAGCACTACAGAGCAGCAATGTAACAGAGATGTAAAGGACATATCTGAGGAGTGGCTAATGATATCCTACTGTAATCATACAGCATCACAGCATACCTGAGCAGCAATGTAACAGTAAAAAGCCACATTGGGATATCATTTGACAGTATTCAGATAAACTCCTTGTATCATTTCTACATTGTTGCTCTCTAGTGCTGTGAAGTTTGGCTGTTCTGCTAGACCCTCTGGGTTGTACATAGAGGTGAGTTTGGCCACTGATGTATGCAGAGTTCATGCGAGTACAGGGCCTGTCTATCCTTCAAAGTATTCCTCCTCCTAAGGATATGTGGTTGGGGGGACTAACTGAGGTCAGATTCCTCTACTACTGGAGTTGTCCTACCCAGATTGGTCTTGCGTTCCTTCATCACATATGGCTTATGAGGGCTTACATTGAGTTATTTTGTGCCCACACCTTTTGGGGTATGTTCAGCAGTACCAGCCTGCATTCTCTGTCACCCTGAGGTTTACTTGTTAAAATAGTACCTGGCATATAGGTCACAGCCAGTCATCCTACCTCTGCAGCCAGTCACTAAGCACATTGTGACAGGGGGAGACATACAAGAGGGGCATACAACTATCCCAGAAAACAATGGCCTGGGGGTACCCACACACACCAACAAAACACATTTAACGTCAGTATGCACCTACCTATCCAAGGACATATCACAGACCTCTGACAGGGAAAGGACTAACATGATGACGTAGACGCAAACAAACACCATCCAAAAAAATCACACACATGTCACACACTTAACACTCTGTTGGGGCCCACATACAGTGGGGATACCACACCCACCCTCACCAGACATTGGAAGGCACATTGCCACACCCATACCAAATGCACATAGCACAACCCCCACAACACCTGGGATCAGCCCTTATACATATCCCACAGTGCCACACACATATTACCATACCCACACACACGGTGCAACCCCTTACACAGCAGTGCTGCACCCATCCCCCCCGGACACCCCACCACACCCATGGAGTATGGGATAGCTGTCCAGCCACACCGCACAGTGTCTTGCAAAGCAGAGGGCCCACAAACACGTCTGGCTGACACGGAAACATCCTGCAACACCTAACGTGCATACCACTCAGAGCAATGCAAGCACATCGCTCACACACACAATGATGGCACGCAATCCCACTCAGGGCTCCCACATGTGCCACGGCCACATGTATTGCTGAGGCCACATCCAAGGTCAGGTGGCCAGTCCATACCTGATACTGCAGATAGAGAGCGCGGCACACAAAACACTATCCTCCACACACTGCATCCCATGTGGTACAGCTACACCAGGGAATGAGGCTGCTAACCCCCCACCCCCTGCCAGGCACAACACACTGTAGGCACCTGTGCTGTCCCTATTGTAGGCATACCAACAGCAGGCACAGGCACACAACACATTGATTATGGCGGGGATGTACTACACAGGTGTACATAGGTGCACTGCGCAAACTCATCTGTGCTGTGTACCCTTTTCCAACCCCCAGGTGACTACAGGACTATGGAGGCACAAAAGGAGGAAGATGTGGCAGGGCCTCAGGATGGTGAGGGGCCAGAGCCTGCAATATACGGGGACACCGCCAGCAATGACAAAGGCACAACAAGAAACAATGTGTTGGCTGAGGCAGAGGACACGCCACTGGATGTCAACGCTCCAGTGGGGGCCACTAGCAGCAGCTCACAGGCTCTAGAGGGTACGGAGATGGAGGGGAGTCTCCACACTATGCAGACGCCAGAGACATCAGCCACCCCTTCCACAAGCATGGCTATGATCTTGGCAGAGCTGCGGGCCCACAGTGCCTCAGCAAGGCATGATGCCGAAGGTGTGTAACAGCATACACAACAATCCCCATGGGGGTGGACGTAACATCCACAATGAGATTGCATGTGCACCACAATATGTTGGCAACATAGCAGATCGTTTCATATGTGTGTGTGGGTGTGTGTGTCTGTGCCATGTGCCATGTGCGTTCCCCCCCTCTTGTAGCATGGCTTGTCAGGTGTCAGCATGTGTGAGGAGCTCAGACACACAGACTGTTCACGGCCATATACCCCAAGGAAGCGCACAGCAGAAACACCTATCCCAGGTCACCTAGAAAGCTTACATGACTGACCCCTCCCCATGGGTATTGTTACCTAGCATAGCTTGTCAGCATAATCTGTACTGTGGGCCAGCGTTATAGAAAATAGGGCCCCCCAGATATATGTATGTGTGTGCCATGACTCCTCACGTCATCTGGCTTATCTCATATGACCAGTGTGCAGAGCAAGCATTGACACATTGAACTGCAACACTGTACCATGTGTGAGATCTGTGATTCACACGAACCCTCATCAGGACCCTTTCCAGGCATGAGACTGGCTCATGGGACACACAGATGTAAACATGGTCATGCAATGCTAGTTGTTGTGTGCATGATTCTTCTGCAGACTGATCTGGTGGGATATGCCTGACATGTGCATGTGGGGGTTGTAACAGGTATCTCAAACATCACCATGTGTCCCATCCACAGGCACTCGTCAGGCTCTGTTGGCCATTCTCCAGGAGATCCACCAGCTGCGTGCCACAGCAGACACAATGGCAGGGGTGCTCCTCTATATTGCGGATGCCCAGGAGGCCATAGCTGCCCATACCAAGCAGCCAGTGCCGGCACCAGAGGCAGCACCAGCAGTCCCAGGACAGAGGGGTAGGTTGGGCCGTGGTTGCGGTGGCCGGCCACGGAGGATGTGAACATTAAAAATAAAGCTATCATGACCTATTACAACCTATGTGTTTGTTTCCAATGTGTGGCACTGTGATCCCCTACGTACCCTGCACCCCATGTTGTCACCCTGCCCACATGTGCCTACCCATATCCCTCAGGGATGGGGTGTCTGTACTGCCACCAATCATCACACATAGGTTATACCATGCCCTGTGTGCCATGGACTGTGGCAGGTGGTCACCCTCCTACCTATGCGTGGGGGTATACCCAACCACACCCATTGCCCAGCAAGATGTTTACAGTGGTACATGTCTGTTGTAAGGATATGTCACCCTCTCCCACCCCATATACATCTACAATCATTAGACACACATGTGTGACCATCCTCCCTGCCCACACCAGGGCCTACATGGCTGTCTACCCATATAGGCTTGCATGCAGCACAGGCAGACAAAGGTAGCTCGCTTCATTCAGCTGATCACTGTTCACCAGCGCTTGTAGTCCTCCACCGCTCATCCTCGGGACCTGCATCGACCTGTCTCGCTCTTACCAGCTATCCCCCTGTAAAGCCCCTGGGTACAGCTTCCCCTCTTACCCTTCCTGCCACGTACCTGCTGCTAGCCTTTTCCCCCTATTGCCCCACAGGCATGGTGCATCAGATATGGTGCCCACACATCACAGGCAGCATGCATGTGACCATAGCTGTTGGGACACACTGCACATTGGCACATCACAGGGGCACCATGGGACACAGATGCCTACGTACATGGGCAGCCCCCACAACTGCGTGTGGAGACGGTCCATGTATGTTACCTATGTCTACCACCCATACACATAGGGATCTACACACATGTCCCATGCTCATGTCCACAGTCTGTAAGGGAGACACATGACCATTGTGATGTAGTAACACAACTGTATTTAAAAACATATGTACAACAGGTATTATATACCTAAGCCCACATGTTGGGTCCCAGGAGACAGGACAGCACAGGGCATGTGTGTGGGCGCCACAGGGACCATCGCACGCTCCTGGGATGCCCATCAGGGGATGGCTGTCGAGATGCACCGCCCATACCAGCCACACGCTGCATCTTGGCAGCCATACACTGAATGGAGCCTGCCAGTCACCGGATGGTGTGGTCCTGGGCCTGCTGGCATTACAGCACGCCTTCCATTGCCACATACAGGTTCTGGACACACCTGCCACCAAATAAATAGAAGGTGCCAGGTGTCTGTGTGGTGGCATGTGCGAGGGGCCCTGTCTGTGGCAATGGGTTGTGTAGCTACACTCAGATGGGCACCATTGCCACACACATGCGGCAGCTGGCAGGGACCCACAGTGCCCTGTGCTGTCCTGTGTCCCCTCCCCCCTGTCCCCTCCACCCCCCTCCTCCCCCTCTGGCACCTCCACGCTCGCCGCCTCCTCCTCATCCCCCAAAATGTTACACATACTCTCACCCTCCCCTACCTCCTGCCCCACCCCACCCTCCACCCCCTCCATGTCCCCATCATCCTCTTCTGCCTCAGCCGCCTCCTCCTCCTCCTTCACCGGCTGGACAGCAGCTGTGGGGCGTGTTGTTGGTGGCCCTGAGGCTGATGTCCCCACACCAGCAGCAGCAGCAGCAGTAGCTTCTGTGGGGGAAGACAGTCATTAGCACACCATCATGCAATTACAATGCCATATAAACATAGTGTGGCCTCCCATAGGCTGTTGGCCCACTGTGACATGCTGTACTGCGCTGCAGGGGCCGCAACACTCACTGCCACGTTGCTGCAACACCCTCCTTTGTAGCCGCTCGAGGACATCTGGGCAGTGCAGCCGCAACTCATGTCCCTTTTTCTGTAGGTCCTCCACCTGGGTGGAAATGCAATGGGTGGGAACATTAAGGGCCAGATATCTCTGGTGGGTGCCCAATGTATATCACACATCACTGTGTACAGCAGGGTGCTGCTGCTGCTTATGCCAATGGGTCCTATACTACCTGTTGCCAGCGCCGCCTGCATGTGTGGCTGTGGTACTGGGCATGTGTGGGATGCCACCTATGTGTCGTTTGGGCAACCCCACAGACCAGCCTTACCCAGATCCTATGCTCTCCTTACATTACATGGCAACACCATGCCATGTGTGGGGTAGGTATGCTGGTCTACAGGGGAGGTGTTTCTTGACCCCTGTGGGGTCCGGCACACACCTGTATGTTTGCATCACCTACACACATCCGCAGACACACACGGCATGCCACTATGATATCTGTATTGGAACATGTGTGATGGGTTCTGGCGTCGTGGCCCTGAACACATCACCAGGAACCACTACCAGAACACCAGGATGTGTACTCTACCTGTGTGGACACAACTAGGGCCTCCTGTGAATAGGGCATTTGTGGCCAACTGCAACAGGAGCATGCACCAACACACCTAGCTGGGCTATAGACCTCTGTAATGAGGACCAGGGCCTCCAGGAGTTAGGGCAGAGCTCTGAAACCCCAACTGAGACAGGTACCCTGACACCAGGATTTAGAATAGACCTCTGTAATCAGGTCCAGGGCCTCCTGGAGTTAGGGTAGAGCTGTGAGAATGAAACAGATGCAGGTACCCTGACACCAAGATCTCTAATGGACCACTGTAATGAGGACCAGGAACTCCTGGAGTTAGGGCAGAGCTGTGAAACCCCAACTGATGCAGTTACCCTGACACCAGGATCTCTAATAGTCCTCTGTAATCTGGTCTGGGGCCTCCTGGAGTTAGGGCAGAGCTGTGAGAATGAAAAGGATGCAGGTACCCTGACACCAGGATCTCTAATGGACCACTGTAATGAGGACCAGGGCCTCCTGGGGTTAGGGCAGAGCTGTGAAACCCCAACTGATGCAGTTACCCTGACACCAGGATTTAGAATAGACCTCTGTAATCAAGTCCAGGGCCTCCTGGAGTTAGGGCAGAGCTGTGGGAATGAAACAGATGCAGATACCCTGACAGCAGGATCTCTAATGGACCACTGTAATCAGGTCAATGGCCACCTGGGGTTAGGGCAGAGCTCTGAAACTGACACAGATGCAGTTAACCTAACACCAGGATCTATGCTAGACCTCTGTAACCATGTGTGACTCCTCCTGGGGATGGAGCAGACATTTGGGACCACATCACACGCAGGTAAGATAACACCAGGATGTGTAATAGACCTGTGTGATCAGGTCTGTGGCCGTTCTGGGGATAGGGCAGGATTGCAATCCACAACATATGCATCTACAGTGGCAACAGCTTGGCCCACAGACTGGTATGTCCACCATGTTCTGCATGTATGATATGTGATGCTTGCTGTATTTGTGTTGCACAACCATCATTGTGTGACTTGTCCCCATACACTTACTTCACGGGGGTAGTCGTCAGATCTTTTGTACCGCCTGGTGAGGTGCACCCATGGTCTCCTCACCCGTCCAAGGTCCTGCCTCTTTGCTGCGCCCGGGAAGAAACAGCTCTGTCTTGTGCATATCAGTTCACATGGGATCCTGAGCTCCCTCAGGGTGAATGCGGGCTTCCGTGAATGCCTGTCCATTTTTTCACACTCGAGATAGCACGTGTATGTGCGTGACGATGCACATGGTGCATGCGCCGTGTTGTGCACGTACACGTGCTATCTCACGGTACTACACATTACCTGGCGCAATTACGATGAACAGCACACGTGGGATTTTGATAGCCAGATCACGTCATAGTATTCTTAACAGAACAGTGAAATGTGCTGCGAACGGTATGGGCTGCTTCTCCAGTCCCCATACACCTGATCTCGCCACCACGCCACCATTTAGTAATATAATTTGTGAATTGGTGTTTACGTTACGGTGGTGAGGCTCCCCAGCGTTGGCCAGCGGGCGCATTATAGGGCGCCTTAACTTGCGGCACCCTGTAATGTGCCTTCTACGGCCCATGCTCAGCGCCACAGGACTAGGGTGAGTGGGTATGTTGGCGTTACCTGCACACTACAGAGATGTGTCTGTTACAGCCATGCAAAAAGGTGCCACTTCAGACACTCTTCCTGATGTTGTTGCACAGGGAATTTGAACCTAGGAGAGCTGGCTGTATAGTCACTGTACTAACCAGTGTGCTATGCCTCTATGGCCATTGTCTTAGCTAGGACTGACTACACAACAACTGCATGTCAATGCACATACATTCTGCCTTGCTTACTGGGATAGGGGAGACCCACAGCTAAGGCAGTTTCCAGGCCAGGTTACCATAGGGAAATTACTGTGGAGGCAGAGGCCATAGGTTTGATCCCACAGTGGTGTTATGTAAGAAGGCTATCTGAGGCATTACCCTTTCATTTAAATCAGTGCCGTCTGAAGCATTTCCTTTTTTAAATTTAAATTAGTGCTGCCACCAAAAACACTGTCACGGTGCCGTAACCTAAGGTGCCGCATAAGGCGCCCTATAAGGCACTTCATAGGGCACATTATAAAGTGCATTGTCCACCAAGGCACCTTATAATGTGCCCTATAGGGTGCTTTATGGGGCGCCTTATAGGGCACTGTATAGGGTGCCTTATGAGGCACCTTAAGGTTACAGCACTGTGAGGGTGCATTTTGCTGGCAGCACTGATTTAAATGAAAAGAAAAAGCCTCAGACAACCTTATTACATTACACCACTGTGGGATCAAACCCATGACCTCTGCCTCCACAGTCATTGAAGTAACCAGTGGGCTACATCTCTTATAGCTATTAACACACCCCTGGCTGGCTACAGAAAGACTGCAGGTCACCACACAAAACTGTCTGCTGTGGTCACCAGGATAGGGTAAACCCATCCGTACCCATGATGCACTGCACATGCAGATCAGCAGTCTACAGCTGATCACAGCATGGGGTATACACCCCCAAAGCACCTCGGCCTGGTAGGGAGAACTAACTGTGTGTGTTACTGGCACAGAGTAGCTACAGACCGTGACATTGTGCGGGTCCTGTGCTCACCCTGAGGGTAAGGTGGGGTGCCCAGTACCATGTCCGCAGCACCTGGCTTGGCTGAGATAGGCTATGCTGCAGGTCGCCATCAATACCAGTGTGTGATAGGTAGTCCTTGCAGACACACCTAGGATACACCTGTGTCCATCTGTATTTCCTAGTCACATCTAGCCCTTGTGGACTATGATGCACCCAGAATAGTACATATCCTGTGTGGGTGCCATGGTCACAAGTTATAAGTGAAGAGGGGTGTTTGGACCCAAAAGCAGATTATGTAGCGCCATCCAAACCACCCTCTGTGGCTTCAGATGAGGGACAGGATCTCCCACCAACAGATCCACATTCCACCTCTCTGCAATGATGGCAGTAGAGGGGACCATCAACCCCAGTCCTAATGGGGAACAGGCACCCTACAGGGCAGTCAATGCAGATCTGTATGCATCAATAAGGCAATGGCAAACAGGAAGAATGCTGGAAAAGCTCAGCTGCCCCCCCATCACTATCTGACATTCACCAGCAGAGGGCACAGTCTCCTCCCGCTGCACCCTGCAAGGTGTCCCAGCCAGAATGAACAAATGGATGATGAAATGCTCAAAGAAATCAAGGAAGCTAACAAAAGTAACAGCGCAGTAATAATAATGGGTGATTTCAATTACCCTGCTATCGACTGGGTCAGTGTCACAGCAGGACATGCTAGGGAGATAAAGTTCCTAGATGAAATAAATGACTGCTTCTTGGAGCAGCTGGTTCATGAACCGACCAGAGGGGAAGCCATATTAGACCTAGTCTTTAGTGGAACACCAGATCTAGTGCAAGAGATAAGGGTGTTGGGACCACTTGGCAATAGTGATCATAGCATGATCGCCTTTGATTTAATTAGTGGAGGAGGGATAGTAAGGAAATCCATAGTACTACCTTTTAACTTTCAAAAGAGAGACTATGATAAAATGAGGAAAATAGTTAAGAAAAAACTAAAAGAAGCAGTTGCAAAGGTTAAAGACTTACGTCAAGCATGGGTGTTGTTGAAAAATACTATCTAATACTGCTAGGTACGTATGACCTAGATTGGCCACTGTTGGAAACAAGATACTGGGCTTGATGAAACTTGGTCTGACCCAGTACGGCATATCTTATGTTCTTATCTTGGAAGCCCAGACCAGCTGTATTCCACGCTTTAAGAAAAGTGGAAGGATGTCCAAAAAACTGCCAGCATGGTTTAAAGGGGAGGTCAGAGAGGCTGTTGTTGCCAAAAAAAAGCTTCTTTCAGGAAATGGAAAAAAGAGCCAAATGACGAAACCTGGAAACAGCACAAGCACTGGCAAGTCAAATGCAAGGCATTGATAAGGCAGGCAAATGGAGAATTTGAGAAGAAGCTTGCTGCAGAAGCAAAAATGCGAAATAAAGACTTTTTCAAGTACATTCGTAGCAAAAAACCTGTGAGAGAGTCAGTTGGTTCATTAGATGATAGAGGGGTTAAAGGGGCACTAAGAGGCGACAAGGCAATAGCAGAGAGACTGAATGAATTCTTTGCTTCGGTCTTTACTGAGGAAGATGTAGGGATGTTACCCATGACTGAAGTGGTATTTAAAAGTGCGGAAGAATTGAAGGAAATATTGATAAATTGTGAAGATGTATTACAACTATTAGATAAACTGAAGAGTAGCAAATCACCTGGGCCGGATGGTATACATCCAAGGGTGTTGAAAGAACTGAAATATGAGATTGCAGAACTGCTATTAGTAGTCCGTGAACTATCATTAAAATTATCTCTAATACCTGAAGATTGGAGGATCGCCAATGTAACACCAATTTTTAAAAAGGGTTCCAGGGGTGATCCGGGAAACTACAGACCGGTGAGCCTGACATCAGTACCGGAAAAAATGGTAGAAACTATCATAAAGAATAAAATTACTCAGCATGTAGATAGTCATGGCCTAATGGGAGACAGCCAACATGGCTTTAGACAAGGAAGATCTTCTCTTACTAATTTGTTACAGTTTTTTGAAGGTGTGAATAAACAGGTGGAAAAGGTGAGTCGGTTGATATAGTGTATCTGGACTTTCAGAAAGCCTTTGACAAGGTCCCTCATCAGAGACTTTTGGCAAAACTAGAGTCATGGGATAGGAGGCAGTGTACTACTGTGGATTAGGAACTGTTTAAAAGATAGAAAGCAGAGGGTAGGGCTAAATGGCCAATTTTCCCAATGGAGAAAAGTGAATAGTGGTGTACCCCAGGGATTTGTGCTGGGTCCGCTGCTTTTTGACATATTCATAAATGACCTGGAAAGTGGAATAACGAGTGAGGTTATCAAATTTGCAGATGACACAAAACTATTTAAAGTTGTTAAAACCCAAGAGGATTGTGGAAAATTGCAAGAGGATCTTGATAAATTGGAAGACTGGGCATCAAAATGGCAGATGAAATTTAATGTGGACAAGTGCAAAGTTATGCACCTAGGGAAGAATAACCCAAACTATGGTTACACGATGCAAGGTTCCACATTAGGAACCACCACCCAGGAAAAAGATTTAGGTGTCATTGTGCGTAACATGTTAAAACCCTCGGCCCAGTGTGCAACGGCGGCCAAGAGAGCAAATAGAATGCTAGGTATCATAAGGAAAGAATGGAAAATAAAACAAAAGATATTATAATGCCTCTATATCATTCCATGGTGAGACCGCACCTTGAATATTGTGTGCGATTCTGGTTGCCATATCTTAAAAATGATATAGCAATATTAGAAAAGGTTCAGAGAAGAGCCACCAAAATGGTAAAGGGGATGGAAGGATACTCCTATGAAGAAAGGCTAAAAAGGTTAGGGCTCTTTAACCTGGAAAAGAGACGGCTGAGGGGAGATATGATAGAAGTCTATAAATTAATGAATGGAGTGGAACGGGTAAACGTAGATTGTTTACGTTATCAGAATATAGAAAAACTAGAAAAACAGAATATAGAAAAACTAGGGGACATGCAATGAAGCTACAAGGTAAACTATTTAAGACTAATAAAAGAAAATATTTTTTTCACTCAACGTGTAATCAAACTCTGGAATTTGTTACCGGAGGATGTAGTAAAGGCTGTTAGTGTAGCTGGGTTTAAAAAAGGTTTGGACAAGTTCCTGGAGGAAAGGTCCATAAACCATTTTTAAGAAGGGACCCAGGATATCAATGCTTGACCCAGTACAAGCATTGTGGAACCTGTGTCTTTTGGGGAAACTGCTAGGTACGTATGACCTAGATTGGCCACTGTTGGAAACAGGATACTGGGCTTGATGGACCTTGGTCTGACCCAGTATGGCATATCTTATGTTCTTATGCCATACACATACTAACTGCAGACAGTCTGCTAGCTAATACATAGTGAATGTTCCTGGAGGAACTGTGTGCACCCAAAAATGGGCTGTGAGCGCGCACACACACACCAAGCAGGTATGTCAGTGATTGGGCCCCAGAAAAGGGAACCCATAAATATCACTTGAGAGAAATACTGTATAGCACTATGGGGGAACCTAGGCATGCCGTGGTCACTGCTCAGTCAGGGTAAGAGTGACCTCCCAGCATGACATGCTGTGGCCACCCTGTCCGTGCAGGTGGTGGTCGGGCACTACAGTGTCCCAGCCATTGCCCTATGCCCTGTGCAGATGCATCCTGCCCAGGCTACCCTGTCCGGGCCATACCCACAGTACCTTGCTCCTCATTAAGCACATTGGCAGGCTAACACTGGAAACAGTGCAAGCAGTGTGGGCTCAGTAAGGTGTAGGCAGCCACAACACACTGGATAGACAGACACACACTCCCACACCTATGCCAGCATTTTGCAAATATAGAGGTTTGTGGCAGCCCTGGCTGCCACATCAGTCCTGGGCACAGTGCAGGCATTGCTATGGTACGCAAAACTGTTGGAGTCACTCCCCGGGGTGGTAAACACTGTCAGAATCAATAACTGTGACACACTCCACAGATATCAGAAAGGTTGCTATGATGAATCTCTATCAACAAATCGTGTTTAACTTAAGATTTGTTATCTGACATTAATCACAGCAACCTTTTGATATATGTGGAAAGTGTTCCCAAGTTTAGGACGGCATTGCTAATGTATACAGGTGCCAGTATTGGGAGATGCTGCTCTGCGCAGGGCCCAACAGCCTGACTCTCCATGAGGCATTGGATAGTGGAGCCTGTGGGTGTGGGTGTTTGTACCCATTGTCATGAGGTAGACAGCACTGAGCCTGGGATAATAAAGGGAAATGAAAAAGAAGAGCTTACCTCACAGCCACATGTGCAGTTGAGACATTCAGATTGCAGGGAAGCAAGGAATGGAGAAACAAACTTTCCTCATAGCATTAGTGACGCAGTAGAAATTCAGAGTCCTAATCATGCTCACCTGAGGAAAGAATCACGTACTACGTACAACAAGCAGGGAGATAAAACCAGGTGGGAAATCCCACAGAGGGAGTTCCGGGAGCAGAGAGAGAAGGAGACAGAGACTCAGGAGCAGACACAGAGAGACACGTTGTCCTGGAGAAAGAGGGCTGAGTGGAAGCAGGCTGTTGAACCAGAGAGTGCTGGGAGAAGCAGTGCAAGAGACTTCCAAGCCAGAGGGGTCCTCGTGCCGGGGAAGGCAACCAAGCAGGTAGAGAGCAAACGTCACACCCAGGAAAGCTCACTGAAGCCAGGAAGTGATTACAGCTCAGCTAAGCCTAGTGCTTGGAACTCCCAGAGAAAGGCAGTTTACACCGCAGAGAAGAAGCCTTGGCTAACGGAGGAAGGGCTGGAAACTATCTTTACCAGAAAGAAAGATAAGTACCCTGTTTTCTACAGAGGGAAAGAAGTGGGTCATTTTGTAAAGAGCCAAGCTTACAGAGTGTTAGAAAACCCTTATTGGAATGGGTGTTGGAAAGAAACCCCAAGCACAGCTCCTTATGTCCCTGGCTGCACAGAACAGTCTCCTCTCATAGAAACGGAGGTCTCCCCAGTGCAAGGTTCTGAAACCAGTAATACAGAAACTTGGTGCCCGTTTACAGGACCAGGTCCTGATGTGATGCAGTGGGAAAGTTCAAACCCAGAGGTCATTTCAGAACCCATGGATTGTGCTTTATGTATTTCTGACGAGATAGAATCTCTTTGTTAAGAAGCAAGAAGAAGCATTATTATCATTTGAAAAGCTTTTATTTATCTGTGAAGCAACAGTTTATTTTTGTTACCATTATTTGATGTATCCAGAAGGCAATCCTCAAGGGAAGGGGAATAAAGCCCAGCTTTAATTATACTTGGACACGACTACAGAGTATTCCTTTAACAAACAGAGCTATACCCCATATCTAGGTGGGCGCCTAAGGAGGGTATAGTCTCACACCATGTTGGCCTCTGCTCTAGCTCTGAGTTTTCCAACTCCAGTCCTGGTGAGCCAAACACTGTTCAGGTTTTCATGCTGTTCCTAATTGTTGAACCCTTTCTCTCAGGGCCTGCCCTCCTTCAAATGAACCTGGATTCTTTAGTTAATTATCTGAAAACTTCTAACAGGAAGGAAAAGTTCCTGGATGAAAGGTCCATAAACCATTATTAAGAAGGGACCCAGGATATCAATGCTTGACCCAGTACAAGCATTGTGGAACCTGTCTTTTGGGGAAACTGCTAGGTACTTGTGACCTAGATTGGCCACTGTTGGAAACAGGATACTGGGCTTGATGGACCTTGGTCTGACCCAGTATGGCATATCTTATGTTCTTATGTTCTAACAAGAGACACAATTATTTATTATTCCAGAGCTCTGCAAGGAAGAATCAGGGCGCCAAAAGTAGGCCTTTCCATCTGAGTTCCTTCAAAGATTTCTCAGCCAGAGTTCCAGATTTTATTGAGAAGTATCAGCTGACACAGTTAATTTTTTTTTTATTTGAAGGCAGCATATAAGTACAACAAGTGCTGAACAAACGTGCTCTAAACATAGTAAAAGTACAAAAAGAAACACCGGTACAGCATCCAGAAACATTGTGAACAAAGCCCTCTGTTTTTGTTTTTGTTTTTGTTTTCCCTTGTCCATTATTTCCTCATCCTCCTCCCCCCCTCCCCCCCTCCCCCCCTTCTAGAACCTGACTGAACTCTGAAACTCACCCCTTCTACACCCTTCTTCTTCCCTCCCACCTCCCCCCTCCCATAGCCCCTCCCAACCCCTCAGCCATCGAAACACCCCCCCCACCACCCACCTTCCCTACACCTCCACCCCTAACCGCTATATCCTCAGGAAATAAGGATGGGGGTATCAACAAACCGAACCACTCGAGGAAGAAAAAAGGGAAAAAGCTAAGAACTCTACAACATATTAGATAGATAAGAGACCAGTGTCTCCCATAGAGAACAGAGAAGTGCCGGAGGGGTTACTGACCATATTGAGAAACGAATACTTCCCACACTTGCTCAAATTGTGACAGCCGCTATCGTCCAACCGCCACCTCGCGCTCCATAGTATATATATCCCACATACGTTCCAACCACTGGGCAAAAGTGGGGGGTGAAGTCTGTTTCCAGATAGCGGCTAAAGCCAGCCGAGCCGCATGTAAACCGTGACGAATCAGGGCCAATTGGATAAGTCCGAGCGCCCGGTATCTTATCGCCCAAAAGAAAGATACCCGGATCCCAGGGAATGCTCAACCCCACTAGCCATTGCAACCGGTACTGAACGCCCCTCCAAAAAGTCAGTATACGCGGGCAGAACCACCAAACATGTGCCAGGGTGCCTTCCTGCCCACACCTCCGCCAGCACAAACCGGATACTCCGGGGTATGCTCTAGCAACCCGCACCGGCATCATATACCATCTGTAGATTATTTTGTAATTAGTTTCAGAGGCGTTAACTGCCATAGCACTCCGCCAGAGTCGACCTTCAAGTTGCTCCCAGCGCTGCTCAGAGTAATTAAGGCGCAATTCTTGGTTCCACTGATCCCTATGCTTGCTAGGGCCCACCTGTTGAGATTGTAAATATGCATATAAGGCAGCAACAAGGCCCTTCGTGGTGGTACACGCCTCACAAAAGCGCTCAACGTCCGACAGGTCGCGAGCAACCTGCGACCGAACCAATCGGTCCCGCACCCAATGAGCCGCCTGTGTATATTGATAAATGTGACCAGCAGAAAGGCCGAATTCCTCCTGAAGCGAACGAAAAGAGCGCAGCCTACCATCCTCAAAAAGTTGGCCTACTCGGCTAAGCCCCTTATGACCCCACAGCCGAAAGGTGGGATCACTCATCCCGGGGGGAAAAGAGAGATTATCCACAATGGGTGCCAAAGGAGTCAGGGTCGCCCTGCGAGGCCAGAAGAATTGATCCCAGCAGCAAAGAGTATGGGAAATGTAGGGGTTAGCTGACCGAGAAGCACCACACAATTTGGAACTAAGTCACAACCGATCCCCCAATCCCGCTCCTCCCGAAAGCTGCATTTCCATTTGTACCCAGCGTTTGGTGGTGGCCGTGTCCATCCATTCCACCCCTGCGTGACACTGCGCTGCCGCATAGTACCAGTGAAGATTAGGGGCCCCCATACCTCCCCAGCGCGTGTGCGCAAAGAGAATCTGACGAGCTAAGCGAGGGCGACGGAACCTCCATATGAATTTCATAAGCATTGTCTGCCACGTAGCCAGAACACCATGGGGCAATGAGATAGGAAGCACTTGAAATAGATACAAAAATCTCGGAACAACCATCATCTTCAACACCGCAATGTGCCCAAACCAGGAGAACAGCAACCAGGCCCAGGATTCTAAGTCTCGCCTTACCTGTTGAATTAAGGGTCTATAATTGGCCTTCAATAAAGCAGCCCGGTCAACCGTCAGGTTCACACCCAAATAGCGAAGAGAACCCGTGGCCCAACGGAAGGGGTAGGAAGCCTTTAGTTGTAGACAGATGGCCTCTGGAACGCCAACATTCAAAATTTCAGATTTCGCATAGTTGATTTTAAACCCAGAGACCTGTGAGAAGGCCTCAAATGTCTGCATTGCAGCCGGAAGGGAGGCAACCGGGTCTACCAGCGACAATATGATATCATCCGCGAAAAGAGCAATTCTGTTGTCTGTGGAACCCACCCGAACGCCCTGAATATCCGGGTGCTCCCAGAAGCTTTGTGCAAGGGGCTCCATCACCAACGCAAACAACAACGGCGACAGCGGGCACCCCTGTCGGGTTCCCCGTCCCAGCGCAAACCTCCCCGAGTGGCCCCCGTTAACCTGGACACATGCTGTAGGGCCCTGGTAGAGACAATGAACCCACCACGTGAAGTTAGGCCCAAACCCCATCTTCTCCAACACACACCAAAGAAAGTCCCAGCTAACCCGAACAAAGGCCTTCTCAGCGTCAACTCCCACTAACAGCGCCGGTTGGGAGTCCTGTCGGGCCGCATGAATCACCTGTAGCATTCGTCTAATATTATCCGCCGCCTGACGACCCGGCACAAACCCAACCTGATCCGGATGCACCATAGTTGGGAGGACTCGATTCAATCGCGCCGCCAACATTGAAGCCAGTATTTTCACATTGGCATTTAGTAGGGAAATTGGGCGATACGAAGCGGCTTCCTGCAAAGGCTTACCCAGCTTAGGAATGACCGCAATAAGAGCCTCACGTTGAGAAGGAGGCAACACTCCCCCCCGCAAAATCTCATTAAAGAGCACCACTAGGGTCGGAGTCAACTGGGCGCTGTATTTTTTGTAATATTTCATCGGAAACCCATCGGCGCCGTGTGCCTTCCCCGTTTTTAGACGTCGAATGGCCATCTCCACCTCTTCTGCTGTAAATTCAGCTTCCAGTTGCTCTCTATCAGCCTCAGCTAAGCGCGCTAAAGTGAGAGCACCCAAATAATCCTGGCAGATCAAAGGGTTCAGCCTTATACAATTGTTCCAAAAAAGCTGCAAATACTTCACGGATCTCCCGAGAAACCACCCGCAGTTGGCTCTGAGAGTCCCTAATTTCACGCACCACTCTCGAGATGTGTTGCTGGCGTATCCGTAGGGCAAGATAGCGGCCGGCTTCATTCCCCCTCTCATAGAAAGTTTGTCGCAGTTTCCGACGCATATTATCCAAGCCACATTGCATGCAAGCACCCAGCTTTGCCCGAACCACCCGCCATTGATGCAAGGCCCGTTTAGAGCCCGTCCGGGCATGCTCCAATTGGAGATGCCTATTTTCCTCCCCCAAGCAACGAGATTCCTGCGTCCATGCCTTCCGGGCGCGCGTCGCCTCGGCAATCAACTGGCCCCGAGCCGTCGCCTTGAAGGCGTCCCAAACCGTAGATAGCTGAACTTCCCCAGTATCATTTAATTTAAAAAAGTCACCTATAAAACGACCGTGTTCTTGAACAGTTTGCTGCCGCCGAAAAAAACGGTCATCTAAGCGCCATAACTGATGCCGCTCACCACATAAGTCCGCGGGGAGAGCAAGCCAACATGGAGCGTGATCCGACCAAGTCAATGTCCCATGCCCAGCAGTCACCCTCCCGTCCATTAATCGCTGATTTATTAGGAAATAGTCAATGCAGGTATGTACCTTATGAACGGAGGAGTAGTAAGTGTAACTTTTCTCCCCCATGTGTGTATCCCGCCAGACATCACGCAAGCCCAGATCAAGCATAAACCTTCGCAGTGCGTGACTAGGCCCACTAGCCACCTGACCAGTGCGACCCGTCGAATCCAAAGATGACTCCGCATGCGCGTTACAGTCACCACCCAATATAAGCGGACCCTTTGCAAAGTCAGCCAACAACACCTTCAGCCGCGCAAAAAAGGCCACCTGGCCCATGTTCGGGGCATAAATAGTAGCCAACTTAAGTAGGCGTCCTTCCAAACAAACATTCATAAAGATCCATCTTCCCAAAGTGTCCCTCTTAACTTCCTCCACCCGTAGAGATAGGCTCTGATGGACCAACAAGGCTACCCCACGCTTTTTCTGACCCTGCATATCAGATGCCACCCACACTTCGGAGTAAGGCTTGCGTTTCAGCAGACCCAGATTGCTGCTCCGGAGATGGGTCTCTTGCAAGAACACAATGTCCCCTTTTAAAGAGCGCAACTCTGTAAACAACAGGGAGCGCTTTCCGGGGGAGTTGAGACCTTTTACATTAAGAGATACCAACTTCAACATTGATATTCACCTACCCCACCGCCCCCGGCCTGTAGCCTCCCCCCTCTCAAACTATCCAGCCTCCTCCGTCTTCCCACATGGTCACCTACCTGAAGAATGAGTTGTGAGCTCTTTCCTCCCCCTCCCCAGTGGCCATAGCGATAATCCTCCCAAATCCACAACTGCACCCCCCCCACCATAGTACTTACTCCCCTCCCCAACCCATCTTCCCCCCCTCCTCCCCCCACCAGACCACTCTCCCACCCCATCAGTACCACCAGCCCACCTAAACGGCGGGGCACGGCAAAACTGAACCCACAACCAGCCCCCCGGGTCCCCCCGCATAAAAAATACTAAGGCAGCAGACATTGTTAATACATCCTCCATTGAGTGATAAGCCCGGAAGCCAATGTCCCGAACTCTCTCCCCGTAGTAATTCCACTATGGTCACCGTCCTCCCCACGGGAGCATTCTACCATCTGCAGATTCCCCAAAACTACTGACAGCATGAAGTACAGAGGGCAAAAGAGGAACAGTTATACATCGTATACATTATAACAAGAAAGAGAACAGATCTTCGAACAAGACATGCAGTAGGAGCACCGCCAATTCGTGGCCCAGGGCCCAGGCAGAGTTAAGTATGTTTGCCCACCCGAGTCCATCTCGAAGGCTGCGGCTTGGAAGCCGAAGGCACCGGCAGCAGGTTATCCTCCACAAGGCCAGCTTGGCGTAACGCCCTCCAGGCTTCTGTATGATCTTTCGCTGAGATTTTTTTATTACCCAAAAGGAAGTTCATCCGAAAGGGAAAGGACCAGGAGTAGTGAATTCCTTTATCATTCAGTACCTTAATTATTGGTCTCATCTCCCTCCGACGGGCCAGGGTAAACACTGAAAGATCTTGGTACACTGATACCGCCGCATCTCGGTATTGGATCATTTTTTTCTCCCTACCTCTCCGCAAGAGTAGCTCTGCATCAGCATATCTCAAGAATCTGGCAATAACATCCCGTGGTTGGTTGTTGGGTGGCTTTCCCAGGGCCTGGTGTACCCTTTCAATCTCCATCGTAGCTCCACGGGTTGTAAGCTCTTCTGTTGTTAGCAGTTCAGCCATCAGAGTCTTGAGCACCACCACCAGATCTTCTGCCCCCCCCCCCCCGTCGCCTCCGGGATGCCCCTGAACCGCACATTGTTGCGGCGGGTCCGATTTTCAATATCATCAATTTTGTACATCAGTTCCATCGCTTGAGCCTGGTGCCGATCGGCTGCGCACTGTAGGTCCACCAGGGTGCCAGCCTGATCTTCTTGTTTTGTCTCAATCTCCTCCACTCTGGAACCCAGGTCCTTTATATCACCACATAGCTCCGCAATCATATTCATCACTTCCTCATGCATGGAACGGAATTCTCCAGCAAGGTCCTCAAAGCCTCTCCGAAGCTCCCGCTGCAGGAGGGCACAGGTGGAAGGCGCCACAGAACCTTGTTCACGTTCACTGAGAGTCTCGTTATCAGACCCAACGGACTGTCGCCTTCCGGGGAGACTATCGTGGGGTCCACTTTTACTCATCAGACGCTGGGACGCCCGGGATGTATCCCGGGCCTCAAACTTCTTGGCTTTTGCTGCCATGCGACACCAGCTTCCCCTCCAGCAGAACAGGTAGGAAAGTGCAGATCACCCCTACGTGTTGAATTGACCCCTGAAAAATATGGTATGGTAGCAAGGGGCTGCAGCACTTCACAGCCCAGACAGGTAGCAGAGATTGGGTAAAGGTGATGAGAGACTATCTCTAGTGTTAAGCACAAGAGAGCTGAATATGTCACTTAAGTCCAGTAGAGGGCACTCCAGCTCCACACCAGTCAATGCTGCCAAGCAATCAAAGGAAATGCAAGAGAGTTGAGTACTCACTTCAGCAGCAGGAGCAGTAGAGAACAGGTGCAGGATAGGTGAGAGTTCTAAGGACACAGTTCCAGCAGGTAGGGGTCACAGACGTGAGCAGCAGCTATGTCAGAGCACGGGTCAGGGTGCCGTTGACAACTTCCGGGTTCAGAGATTCCCGCGAAAAGAAGTTGGAACGTAGACACTGCCCTGCGTTCCACGAGCACGTGGTTGATGGCCGCTCCACCCCCGGATCACTTTCAGCACCAGTGGGCAGGGCCCCCCCCACACACACCGCTCTCACAGTCACCGATCCGGGATCTCACGGGAGGAAGGAAAGCGCAGGGTCCCTCATTTAGCAAATCATTTCGGGGGGAGTTTCCAGGCAGCACAGGGTTTCTTCCTCTCCTTAGAGGCTCCGAAAGCTAGCAGTTAGATCGGCACCCCATTCACTCTCCAGGCACCAAAGCGGACCTCAGAGGAAGCCCATGGTCATCTCGCACCAGTCAGAGCACAATGCAGGGGAGCAAGAATGGGCGCTCGAAGCTGCGTCCCTAGCCACGGTGTGCACCACTGCCAATTATCCGCTCAGGGAGCCTCCGATCGTTTCACCAAGTGCCAGAGGTATTCCTCACTTTATAGTAGCTTCAATGCAGGTACGCTCAGGAGGTTAGCTCGCTCAATTCACCACTGTTAGCGTTGGTAAAGGGGGACCCGGGACGGAGCCGATCTACCAGACGTCCATTTTGGCACGGGCTCACCCGGAAGTTGACACAGTTAATTTTTAATTAACATCTGGTGATATTCATATTATAAAAATACAAGTCTGAAATAGAATCTGCTGATATCTTTGCCAAGCAACATGTGAAAGCAGAAGTTACAAGGTTATGACTATATTCACTAGACACAGCAGGGATCGCTATATTTCTTCTATGAAGCAAAAGCTAATTAGTTACTCATGATATTTGCTGAATTTCTGTTATTTATTCAAGCTTTGTTTAATTTCCAGTTATATGTTGACCTAAGGTCTGGTTTTCTAAAGTTCATGCTGACCTAGTTGCTAACTTTCAACCAATCATCTTGCAGAGATAAAGGGGAAGCATTATTTGTAACCATTGATTTTTAGAGAAGCTGGCCTGTGACCCAATAACTATGTACACAGGTCTGTTAGCTAATTTTCTGATGCAATTGTTGTCAGTACAGAAGAACAATCTAGCAGAGAGAAACTCTAATATTGCAGTTTAGCTTGTGAATTCCAATAAGCATATGTTTCACCTATAGCTAGCTTTACAGTCCTGTTTCATGATTTTCTGTAGATTCACTTCTAGTGCCTATGTCCAGTATTCCATATGTAGGTTAACTATCACTGTCACTGGTTACCTCTAGATCCAAATTGCCATAGACAGGATGATCCATAGTTGTATAAGTTACTTTATTACATGATAATTCATCAATTTCCCTTATAGTCTCCAGTTTAGTTTTGAGGCCTGGGTTAAGTTGCCCTTTTCCACACTAATGAATATGCATGAGATACATTTGCATACAATGGGGGCGGCACATACAAATGCAGCACAGGCATATTTATTAGGGACAGCATGAAACCTGAATGGTGTTTAGCCCTCCAGGACTGCAATTGGGAAACTCTGCTCTAGGGATTGCATATGTTTATGGTGTCTGTGCTCTGTAGGGTAAAATATAGGCTTTTCAGGTATGTTTATTTTATCTGCAATAAAGGTTCCGTCTTTATTACCACGGTTTAGTACTGGGTAAAATATGGGAACAGGGTTGGCAGGAGCCACAGCTGGGACTTGAACTTGTGACCTTCTGCTCCTGAGCACACTGGCTGTGTGTATTGCATTAAACTCTTGCCACAGGGGCAGCTCATTCCCTGGGGATACCATGACTGTTCGTCAGAAGACCTTGTCTGTTGCAGTGTACAGCACCCACCTAAACGGGGCTTGGCCGTGGTCTGTTGTCGACAGATGCCACTGCCCCCTCTGCCACCAGCACTCCTCCGCCACCATGCTGACATGCCCTTATGCTGGTCGTGCTGGTGGCGTGCAGTCCCAGGCCATCCAGTGTGCCAGTAGGCAGCTGCCTATGGTGTGGGTTCTTGGGTAGGGGTGCCTCCATGGACATGCACGCTTCCTCCCGGCACCGCCTGCAAATGTTATGTGCCTTTGCGGGTACCTGCTGGGTAATATCCCCTGTGACACTGTGGGACACACACTCGTGTCCATGTTGGACCCTCGTCAGTTGCTGTGTGCCACCTAGGCATCTGCCTAACACGCACTGTGCCCCAGCTGCACCACAGCATGTGCCTCCTGCAGCCCTCTGTATCCCATTTACAGCATCAGTACAGTTGCCCTTTCCTATGTGCCTACTCTGCTGTTGCTGCATATGTGCATGCCATAACAAACCTGCCCAATATAAACGAGAAAAAACCCTGACCAGCACTATTTCAATGTGGGATCATTCACTTTGTAGGGGGACAGAGAATAGACCCTTCCAAACATGATATCTTCTTTTTTTGTGCTTTGTCAGTGGTGTTCCTTTATGTTTATCATTAATATCACTATTGGCCAGCTTGGTTATTGGGATTTCACATGTGGTTTTGGTCATTTTCTATGTTTATTTGCTTTTTTGGTTCCTGCACATGTATCACTACTATCACTTTTCTGGGTTTCCCTGCCTTTGCTGTAAATTGATGACTGAAATGGTTTCTCTCTCCTGCAAATGTGCCTCTAGCGTGAGGTTTTCACTGGCGCTAATTTTCAGACCCTGATTTCACGGCGTTAGTGTGCCTGGAGACTCTCCCCGCCCACTTTCCGCCCATTGACCCCTATCTCCACCCTCTGGGAAGCCTTTCTCCACCCTTCAGACCCGGCTTTCACAGCGTTAGTGTGCCTTAACGCTGCTGCCAATGTTATCGCATGATACGTGAAGTTATCGCGCAATAATGTATTGCAACGCGTGATAACCTCGGTGCTGCTACGTTAAGACGGTTTAGTAAACATACCCCTTAGCTGCTCAGCGCTGGGGGCAGGCTGTACTGACATTCGTGCACAAGAGCAAGGCCAGTCTCTGGAACAAGGAAGATTTCACAACAGGGAATCCAAGTTCACAGCAAAGAAGGGTCCACGGCAAGTAACTGAGGACAGCAGGTGACATGTAAATAGTACATGTACCAAGAGTTCTCCATGGACTAGCAGGATTGCGTCAGCCACACCTGGTGACATCCTCCGGGTGGCGCCATAGATACGGAAGTGCTCTCCAGAGCTCAGAAAGGTGAACCTTTCTGAGCATGTCCAGGTAGCCCACCTTACCGGCCCGCTCCCTAGCCCGGCCAGTCTTCTTCCGCCTTGCCAGCAAGATGGACCCTGCTTTCCTACACCATAAAATCTACAAATTGAACTCCACATAAGACTAAAGAAGTTCAACAATGCCAAAACCCAGCTTCAAGAAATGCCAGCGCTGCAAAAGAAAAATGAACAGCACAGACACACACGACATCTGCTTGTGCTGCTTGGGCTCAGGTCACAACATGGAGGACTACTACCATTGCGGGAAAATGTCCCCAAGGGCCAGGAACTCCAGGGGTCACGCTCTACAAGACTACTACACCTCAAATGCAGGTATCTCAGCTGCTCAGCCTGTCTCTTCCCCTGTGATCGCACTGGCTCAGGATGTGCTCGTCGGTGCCTCCATCTCAGCTGGGTAGCTGCTGCTCCCTCCTTCGTGTCTCCGGCAACACCTCCGATGGCATCCAAAGACTCCTCTGGACTTTGCGGCGGATGAATCCTGGCCCACGGTTTCCTCTCCACCCGGCCATGCGGCTCCCAGTAATGGCGCCAGCCATCAGTCCTCCAACTCCGCCCACTTTCGGGGCAGGCCGCTCACCATTGGACACAGCCGTTACAGCCCGGGAAGCAGCCCTTGGCGCCATCTCTCCGGCCTCTGAAGCTCCACCGAGAGTCCGCCCACTCAACTGGCTGCTCCGCTGAGCCAGAACGGCACTGACATGCCTCCCCGCCGGGTACACAGAGCCAGCAAGCATCACAGAAGCAGCAGGAGCCGATCGCAGTGCAGGACTCATTGCGCCGTTAATCAAAGCATAGACAGAAGGCACAGAAGCTCCAGCAGCAACAGCAGTGGATCCAGCCGCGGAGGACACATCTCTAAGCACCGGCACCTTTCCCAGCACCGCAGAAGCCACGGAAATCAGCACCAGAGCTGCAAAAGTAAGCATCGGAGCCCCTCAAGCTCCTCCAGCCCTAGCAGCAGCCACCAAAGCAGGTACAGCCACAGATCCAGCCACACAGGCTCCTCATCCATTATAAGCTTGCTGTCTCAGCTGTTAAGGCAATCTGCCTCCACTGCTCCCATGACTCCCCCTCCTCCTCCCATTCAAATGGCTTCCTCGGCGGAGAACCTGTTGGACCACCAACAGATGAATCAGACCACTCTGGACAATCAGGTGTCCACTCCAGACAAGTGGCTCCCGGACAATCCGTCCCCAGACAGCACCGCAGAGGAACGCGACATTGAGGATGCGGGTGTGGGGTCTGTGTCCCACGAACACACGATCTCTAAGAAGAGACACTCCCCGGAGCTGGAAGATCCACCACCCCCTCCGGAGGACCTCACGTACCCCAGGTTCCTGAACAAACTTGCCTCCACCTTGGCCCTGAAGGGCTCAGATGATAAAGGGGAACCAGTACCAGAGGTTCTGAAATATCTCGCAACCCCCAAGCCCGCCTTTGCGCTGCCTATACACCAGACACTACGGGACAACCACTTGAGACTGTGGCAGACCCTGACTTCCGGCCGACTGTTCCCCAGAAGACTCGAATCGAAGTACCAGGTACAACCTGTGCCAGGGTTCTCAACACCCCAACTGGCACACCAATCCATCGTAGTGTCTTCAGCTCTCATGCGGATCAAATCCTCGCGCACGACGAAACATGGAAACAGCACAAGCACTGGCAAGTCAAATGCAAGGCAGTGATAAAGCAGGGAAAGGGAGAATTTGAGAAGAAGCTTGCTGCGTAAGCACAAAATGCAAAATAAAGATTTTTTCAAGTACATTCGTAGCAAAAAACCTGTGAGAGAGTCAGTTGGTCCATTAGATGATAGAGGAGTTAAAGCGGCACTAAGAGGCAACAAGGCGAGACTGAATGAATTCTTTGCTTCGGTCTTTACTGAGGAAGATATAGGGATGTTACCCATGACTGAAGTGGTATTTAAAGGTGCGGAAGAATTAAAGGAAATATCGATACATCGGGAAGATGTATTACAACTATTAGATAAACTGAAGAGTAGCAAATCACCTGGACCGGATGGTATACATCCAAGGGTGTTGAAAGAACTGAAATATGAGATTGAAGACCTGCTTTTAGTAATTTGAAAACTATCATTAAAATCATCTCTAATACCTGAAGATTGGAGGATTGCCAATGTAACACCAATTTTTAAAAAGGGTTCCAGGGGTGATCCGGGAAACTAGAGACCGGTGAGCCTCACGTCAGTACCAGGAAAAATGGTAGAAACCATCATAAAGAATAAAATTACTCAGTATGTAGATAGTCATGGCCTAATGTGAGACAGCCAGCATGGCTTTAGACAAGGAAGATCGTGTCTTACTAATCTGTTATGTTTTTTTGAAAGTGTGAATAAACAGGTGGACAAAGGTGAGTCGGTTGATATAGTGTATATGGACTTTCAGAAAACCTTTGACAAGGTCCCTCATCAGAGACTTTTGGCAAAATTAAAGAGTCATGGGATAGGAGGCAGTGTACTACTGTCGATCAAGAACTGGTTAAAAGATAGAAAGCAGAGGGTTGGGCTAAATGGCCAATTTTCCCAATGGGGAAAGATGAATAGTGGTGTACCCCAAGGATCTGTGCTGGGTCCGCTGCTTTTTGACCTATTTGGAAAATGACCTGGAAAGTGGAATAACGAGTGAGGTTATCAAATTTGCAGATGACACAAAACTATTTAAAGTTGTTAAAACCCAAGAGGATTGTGGAGAATTGCAAGAGGATCTTGATAAATTGGAAGACTGGGCATCAAAATGGCAGATGAAATTTAATGTGGACAAGTGCAAAGTTATGCACCTAGGGAAGAACAACCCAAACTATGGTTACACAATGCAAGGTTCCACATTAGGAACCACCACCCAGAAAAAAGATTTAGGCGTCATTGTGGATAGCATGTTAAAACCCTCGGCCCAGTGTGCAGCGGCAGCCAAGAGAGCAAATAGAATGCTAGGTATCATAAGGAAAGGAATGGAAAATAAAACAAAAGATATTATAATGCCTCTATATCATTCCATGGTGAGACCGCACCTTGAATATTGTGGGCAATTCTGGTCGCTGTATCTTAAAAAGGATATAGCGTTATTAGAAAATGTTCAGAGAAGAGTCACCAAAATGGTAAAGGGGATGGAAGGATACTCCTATGAAGAAAGGCTAAAAAGGTTAGGGCTCTTTAACCTGGAAAAGAGACGGCTGAGGGGAGATATGATAGAAGTATATAAATTAATGAATGGAGTGGAACGGGTAAACGTAGATTGATTGTTTACATTATCAGAATATAGAAAGACTAGGGGACATGCAATGAAGCTACAGGGTAAACTATTTAAGACTAATAAAAGAAAGTATTTCTTCACTCAACGTGTAATCAAACTCTGGAATTTGTTACTGGAGGATGTAGTAAAGGCTGTTAGTGTAGCTGGGTTTAAAAAAGGTTTGGACAAGTTCCTGGAGGAAAGGTCCCTAAACCATTATTAAGAAGTGACCCAGGATATCAATGCTTGACCCAGTACAAGCATTGTGGAACCTGTGTCTTTTGGGGAAACTGCTAGGTATGGATGACCTATATTGGCCACTTTTGGAAACAGGATACTGGGCTTGATGGACCTTGGTCTGACCCAGTATGGCATACCTTATGTTCTTATGTTCTTATGTAATGTACTTGATTAAATACATGTAAGGCTACAGGAACAATAGGTGAATTTAGTGGCACAAACAGGGAGGAATAGCCACTTTGCAAAAAACAGGTTCCAGAGCAGCAGCATCAACAGATTTTGCAAAACAAGTACGTCTAAGGGGAACCAATGAAAGAGGTAGACTCCAAAACTCACATTCTTTGCATCTTGAGGTGGCTTTGAACACCAGATCGGCGAGTACAGTTTCGCCTCGGTCTCTCCTCCACAGCCCAGATCCAAACCAGCAGTTAGCTGATGGTTATGCATAACATGAAGCAGGTCTCAGGGATCGTCCTCTGGAAACTGCAAGCCGTCAGGCTGATTTGTCTGCCGGCGGCACTCCAGCTGTTTTTATTTTAGATTTTGCTGCCTCTGGCCTGCCTCTGCCTTCCTGCCGTTTTTTTTTTCTCAAGAATGCTTGAGCGAGAAATAAAGCAGCGGGAAGGCCGAGGCAGCCCAGAGGCAGCAAAATCTAAAATAAAAACAGCCGGAGTGCCGCCGCTGGACAAATTAGCCTGAAGACTTGCAGGAACATCGTGATCAGGCTGATTCATCTGGCAGCGGCACTCCGGCTGTGTTTCAGTTTTATTTAGCTGCCTCTGGCCTTTCTCTGCCTTTCCGCAGCAGAGACAGGCCAGAGATCACAAAATCTTAAATTAAAATGGAGTCGGATTGCTGCTGCCGTCAGAGTGACGCCCTCTGCAAACTGCTGCCTGAGGCGACTATCTCAGATGGCCTTATGGTAGAGCCCTTCCCTACCCAATACTCCCATATTCCCATTGTACTCCCCACATTCTATGGACACCAATACTCAATTCTGACTGACCCTCAACCCCTACCCATTACCCCAATGATCGTATAGCAAGAATACACAGGGTGTGTGAGCAAACGAATAACAGATCTCTGCACAGTACACCAACCTATGCTCCGGTTCCCTCTATGGCTACTAAGATTGCACTTTCCAATCTGGCTATTCGGGTTTCCTGAGCTCCAAATGATCTACCTTGCCGGATCCCCCTCTGGGGGGAGGGGGGAAGGAGGGGAATGAAGGAGGGGGAAGAAAAATAAAAAGGAGAAAAATGGAGTAGAAGAAAGTGAAACAACCGTCGGAACTAGCTAGGAGCAGCCATTAGCTAAAAGGGCCCCCAAACAGCCCTCCCCAAGGGCACTCCATTAGGAATACCATCTCTCCCAGATGAGACATGGGAGAGCGGGTATAGTATATTATACAACCCCATACTGGTTCCCTTTAGAGCCCTCACATGATGAACCAACCCCTTGTTAACCCCAGGGGTACAAAACCACAACTCTTGTCACTCTTAAACTTTATATAGAAACATTCTCATTAAACTGGGAATTAACATTGCCAAAATATTAGTATACCATTATGAAACCCAGGCTAAAACATCCCGTCTCAGTCTGTTGGGTTGCACCACAAAATGTTGTTGCCATGCCTCAATTCCTGGAACCCTAGCACCCCTTCTCCGAGCATGACATAGCATCCAGATCGACTGGCATTGCAGTCCATTCTCAATCTGGCCTCAACTCGTAGCAGCATGGGACATACATGTTCTCTCCAGGAGATGACTCCAACGAAGACGAAAGGCCTTTTAAATTTCCTATCTCCTTGGAGAGGTGCTTGTCACAAGGCTGTCCAAGAAAGTTATAGCCTCCTCCATCATGGTGAAATACTCACGGCGCCCCTCTCTCTCCATTCTCAGTTCAGCAGGGTATTGCAGGCTGAATCTGATCCCCACAGCTGACAATCTCCCACAGGCTGCTGTGAACGCCCTCCACTTCTGACTAACCTGTGTGGAGTAGTCCTGAAACACCAGTAAGTCAGTTCTGAAGGACTCCTGCCTCGCCTTTGCTGCACGGAGCACCACTACCTTTTGGAGGTAATTATGGAAGCGTGCAATGACCACACATGGGCAAGTAGCTCATTCACAGTGTTGTCCCAGGTGATGCACCCGCTCCAGCAGTATCTTGCCATGATTGCCTCCTAGTTTTAATGTTGTTACTATCCAAGTCTCTGAAAGCCACGAAGCTCGTTATCTACTACCGATTCAGCCACCCCAGTGAACCACAGGTTCTTTTGGTGGCCCCTATTCTCCAGGTCATCAAGCTTCTCACTTTGTTGTGCCACCAACATTTCTAGCTTTTCGAGAATTTGCGAGTGATATTGCTGCAAGTCTTCAGCTGTGGATCTACAGTGCTCTGCCTCTGTCAATCATCCACCCACCTCTGATACTGCATGCACCACCTGTATCAGCTGGCCCGAGAGGCCCCTCAGTCTGCTTTCCACTGCTGTTACCACCGCCTGAGACACCTCTTCCACTGTATCCTCCGGCATTCTGTGCCAAGCGGGGTCCGCCATCTTTGCATCTGTGCTGCGGGATTTTCTTTCCGTGATATTTGGGAAGCCATTCAATTTAGCAGTTTAGCCCTGATAGCACTAGTGACTCCTCTACTCTCACCACGGAGAGGTTTCCAGTGGTTTGCAGTGTTTAGGGTGGAATTTTATCTTGGTTTTATGGTGGCCTGTCCCGGAGCAGAGTTGAACAGTCCTCCCGGCTCACCACATCACGTGATCTGTGGTCATGCTTTTTAATTACTGGCTCAGCTCCACTTGTCACCATGGTTGGTTCTTCAATTTCGCAGCTCCTGGCTCCTGGCTCTTCTGGTCTCCCTTTTTTCTGCAGCTCAAATGTTTGACTCCTGGCTCAATGAGCATAGCTATGACATATCTGATTGCTGGAACAACTGCCAGTAATGAGGACTGCTGCTCTTCTTCTCAGTTCACTAACTCCAGTTGCTCCTAGACCAAATTCTTACTTGAATGTTGTTTAATTAAGTTAAGATTCCATCATAGGCAGCTGAATGGAGTGGATCACTAGGGCCATGTTTTATCCAACATAGTATCAGCAATTAGAGGGCTAGAGATTGATTTGCTTGGGCCCGCCAACCAAAAAGGTGTGCCACTGCTCCTGGATTCCATTGCCTGCTTCAAAACCAAGCTGTAGGATCCTGTACTAGTCTATTTAAGGAGGAGGGAAATTTATTTATTTAAAATGTTTATATACTGCCTACAAGGTAGGTGAACAGCAATTAAAATGCATTTTAAAAAATCACATAAAATAAATTGTAATCAGGAAAAGTGCAGAAAATAGCCACGCTTTGGATAATAAATGGAACCGGACTAGGTCTGTTTCTGTCTTTAAAGCAATGGAAGCATATTCTAGTAAGATAGAAATGCTTTTTTTCATGGTTGTGACAATGAGAGGTGTGCTGAGCCAATGGAAATACAGGAAAGTGGTGACTATGTCTTTAAGACAGGAGACAAGCAAGCTTTTCAGAAGGCTAAAGCTATAGCCAGGCAAAAGAAACACATATTTGCTGAGGCTAAGCCACGCCCAAGCCCCAACATTAAGTGCAGACTCTAATGACAACCACCTGTGCAGAGCTGAGGGTGTGATAGCTAGGAAGCAGCTTTTTAAACCTGCTTCAGTGCAGAGAGAGGGAGTTCGCGTTCCAGCAGCAACAGGAGGAAGGACGAAGGAAAGAGAGCTGAAGGAGCAAGGAGATGGGGGAAGCTTAACTCCAAGTGGGAGAAGCAGTTCCAACAGCAAAGGAAGCAATCCTTGTCTGAAAGGTACGCTTGAGCTAGAGACCAGCAGATGTATAGCTGGGGAGGTTGCTGAAGAGGTGGAACAAAGTGCAGTGCAGTGTGCGCAAGAGACAGTTCAGAAAACCCAAGCTGCCAGAAGGGGGGTGAAAGCTGTTACAAACGAATGTAACCAGGACCCAGCCAAAGGCAGAGATGTAAAGCTGAACACAGCTGAAGCAGTTAAGCTTTTGTTCCAGGGAAAGAAGCCCCACGCTCCTGATACAGCCAATGCTTACCAGGAAGAGCAGTTCTGGAAAGGACTGTTAAAGTTTCTACAGAATAGTAAGTTGGAAAACATTATTGAAAATCCTGAAAGAGATAAGCAATTTGCAGAACAAGGAGGTATGCCAATGGACACTCTTGAGTCAAATTCAGTGTATGAAGAATCACCGATGGATTGTTCTTTATGCATGAGGGAAATTGAAAGCTGCTAGAAAGGACTGTAAAAAGAGCTTTTGAAGAGCAACTTTTACTTAGCCAGGAAAGTGCTAAGAGCCTCTTTAAGCTAAAGAACTTTGCTAAGAACAGAGTTTGAATGAAAGCAGCATTATTGAAAAATGATCAGAATTTACCTATGCTGGTTTGAATGAAAAGAAGCTGAAACACAGGTGCTGAGTTGTGTAATGAAAACAGCTGCCGTGTTTAAAGAAGTATTTCATTTCCTTAACTCCACGTGTACTTTTGTTCCTGTAAGATTTTCTGTTTTGGAGAATAAGTCTTTTTGCATGCGTGGTTGAATTTAATGCGTGGAAAGAACCCAAAAATAAATTTCTTGTTTTTGCCTTAAACAACCCCCAGTGGTCAAATACTACTTTGTCTTTAATGAAAAGAACTACAAGTCCCAGAATTCCTGGCTGGAGACAAAAATAACTTTATTTAAGGACAAATATGGCAGCCCTTTCCCTGTGAACCACTGGCCCAGGCAGGGGGTCACGACAATGGTCTATAGCAATTTTTGTTAAGAGCTCAATGAGTGCACTGGTACATATATATCGGAAGCTAATACAAGATCTTCACTACTGATAATGTATAATGTAGTCATATTTTGCTACTCCTGTAATTAACAGGCAACCATGTTTTGAATCAACTGGAGTCTTGGGAAATGATTTTAGGAAGACTTATTAAAAGTGAGTTACAGTAGACAAGTCTAGATGTTGTAAGTCCATGAACCTCTATAACTAAGTCATCTTTAGAATGGTGGAAAATAAAGTCTACAAATGAAAAAAAACGAGTTCTATGTTACATATATGAGTAGACGATGTCAGATGCACATCAATAAACACAGTAACATAGCCATCCTGCATATGTTAACTGCTATAACTCACGTTTAATTGGCTTCCACTTGCCCAGACAATCGAGTTCTAAATTTTGTTTTAAATTCTGCACATCAGTTAAAACACTCATAATTCTTAAATATTCTCTCAGTACTTAAAACAACTTCTGCAAATGCACTTCAGGATCAGATGATGACAGAGAAGGGCAATGCAACCATAGCAATTCAGGTTTAGAATTATTCAAGCCATGCTTAGTATCACTTAGTGAAGCTACTCTATACTGTATGCCTGCATTCAACATAGTGTATCCAAATTTACCTTTCTCCAACTCACAATAAACGTGTGTCATCTGCATAGATCATAGAATTCATGCTGCCTTTGACTATAACTTAGCTGAGCGGCTGTAGAAACAGAGTTATCTGCGTGAAGTACAGGATCTCATCCCAAGTTACCCCACATGATAGCAACCAAGGCTAAGAAACTTCATTTTGCCACTAGACCCACTATGTTCTATGTTGTATATACAGTATGAAACAACCCAGTTATAGACCACAGGCCCAGAGTCTGTCTAAAAGGCAAACATAATCAATCATCTCCAAAAGCTGCTATAGGGTCCAGTGATACTAAACTAAAGCTGCATCCATCTCCCTCTTTTTTTTTTTTTTTTTTTTTTTTATAATTTAATCTTTAATCGCCGAACAACATTCCAGTTCATGATGGGGATGCTTACATCGCCAACCGGATTTTACAAATATTCAATCAACAATACAGCGATATTTAAATATATAAATGATAAACATCTCATGCTCTATCCCCTTTCTTGCCCTCCCTTTCTCCCCCTTTCCCCCTGTCAGGTGGTTCAACTCCAACTGCTCTATATAGAATAGCTCATTATGTAGGCTCCTCCTCAATGGACATAGTCCAGCTATTTAGGCTCCCAGGGTCACTCCCCTTGAGTACTCCCTACCCAGGGACCAACCTTTATCGTTAACAAAGTATTACGTGCTCTGGGGGCTAACGTGATGATATATCGCTCCCAGATCTGCATAAACTCCCCCCCACTTCTCTGCTGTGACTCTTGCCTCCAATCTCTCCATTAACATTAACTGATGAAAGCTATTCTACCACTCTCAGAAAGTGGGACTACTGTCTGTCCTCCAGTTTGCCTGTTACACAAGCCTTTCGTACTAGGAGCCTAACCCATCTTCCCTTGGGATAGGGAGACATTCTGTCAAAAATCACAAAAGCTGCCATCCACTCTACCCGTTGGCCAATCAGATGACTAATATACCCGTGGAACTGTCGCTAAAACCTTTCTATTGCCTCACAGGACCACCACATGTGACTCAGTGCTGCCATCATTACAGAACCTCTCTGCGAAGTAGGCAAAGTGGGAGCGTATGTAACATGTACAGCAGTTTTTGGAAAAGCACCATACAAAAAGCTGCCACCCACCCTAACAGGGACAGCAAGAGAGAGTTCCAGTCTTTTAATTTAGATTGCATGTGTAGAATCACCTTACTATTATTGCACTTATAAAGCTGGGCGGGATCCCGAGTTAGTTGATTGTCTAAATAGGTGAAAGCAGTACCGGCCCACCTTAGAGGAAAACCCTGTCCCAGTGCCGCTGCTAGCTCTCCCTTTATGTCCAAAGCCTCAGATTTTTCTTTATTGATCTTTAAACCTGCAACTTCGCCAAACGTAGTAAACTCTTCCATTACCCTGGGAAATGCTGCTCTGGGCGAATCTATCTGAACCAACAGGTCACCTGCAAAGGCAGAAACCTTAAATTCTGCCCATCCAATTTTAATGCCGAGCACTTCTCGACATGACACCAGTTTGCGTATCAGAGGATCTAAAGAGAGGACAAATAACAATGGGGATAGGGGGCAGCTCTGCCTGGTCCCCCATCCTCTATGAACCTCAGCTAATACCACCCCATTAACTACCATCGCTGCCTTTGGCTGTGCATTATAATAACCAGATCTTGCAAAGAACTGGTCCCCTACTCCATATTGTGGCAAGAGAAGGAACAAATAACTCCCCTCTACTCAATCAAACACCTTTTCGGCATCAAAACTCACCAGAAGCAAAGCCAAGCTCTGCTTGTGGGTCCATTCAAGAGAGGCTATGATTTTGCACAAGTTTCTAGAAGCATATCTCCCCCATACAAAACCCACCTGGGATTCCTGCACCACGTCACGCATTAAAGGGGCAAATCTCTCTGCCAATACCTAGGCCAGTAATTTTAAATCAAAATTAATCAGAGAGAGAGGTCGATAAGATGCTGCATGCAGTAGATTTTTGCCTGGCTTGGGTATTAAAATAATATGAACCTTGTTGTTCCTCCACTTCATCGCACCCCGTTCAATCTGTTCCTTATACACTTTCACCAAAATGGGTGCTACCACCTCCTGCAAAAGTTTTAAAAACTTCACGGTGTACCCATTAAAGCCTGGCACCCTCCACATTGGGCCACCTGAATATTCCTCAGTGTCTCTTTGAGTGTGATAGGCTTTTCGAGCAGCTCTGTTTGTTGCTTAGTTAAACGAGGTATCGAAGGCCCTTGCAAGTAAGCTGACACACGAGCTACGGGGGTTGCCTCTCCTGTATATAGCGCCTGGAAGAACTTCTGAAAAAGTTACGCTATTGCTCTGGAATCTTTGTGTAACGTCCCCTTCTTATCCTGTAGGGGAGCAATCTTTTTCGGGCCCCTACGTCCTCGAAGGCATCTGGCTAGCAATCTCCCTGACTTATCACCATACCGATATAATTGGAACCGGTAGTATAGTTGTGGTTTCTTTGCACATTGATGTAACACTTGGTTAAGGGCCGCCTGTGTTTCCAGGAGCCTAGCTTTAGTTTCTTTTGTGGGGGTCCTAGCGTAACACCTGTGTTTGGTTCAAACTCGTTTCTCTAACCTAAGAATTGTGGCATTTATTTGTCTGCAGCTATTAGCAATATACGCTATTCTCCCAGGAGAACTACATTGGCCGCCTCCCAGAAAAGCTCCGGAGTATGTTTATGCTGCATGTTATGCGATTCATAATTTCGCCAGCATTCTTGAATGCAAATCCGAAACTAAGCATCTCTTTAAAGTTATGCAGGGAACCATCAACGCCGCTATTAGGATGGGGGCTTCGACCAGGAGATGTCCATCCAAACCGGGGAGTGATCTGACACTTCTTCAGGGCCTATGTCAGCATCCAGCACTTGTGCAAATAAAGGTTCTGATGTCAGTATGAAATCAATGCGAGCACTTGAATCATGTGCTTGGGATCTATGTGAATTGTCCTGCTCGGATGGATGTAACAGGAGCCAGTGGGTCCACCACATTCGAGCGAAGCACAAAGCGTCTTATCACCTATGATGTAGCTCTACACAGTTCTACACTTCCCCGGTTTGAAATGTCCATCCCCGGATCAAGAACACCATTAAAATCCCTTCCTAAAAGTAAGGGGTCCTGGGGTAGCCCCTCTAGCTTGAAAGCCATCCTAACATAGAAGGGGGCATCTGTACTGTTAGGACCATAAATATTTCCCAAGATGAAAGGTCTCCCCTCCAGTTACCACTTCAAAATCAGCCAGCGGCCTGAGTCATCTGATCTCATATTTTATAAGCATGAAGCGAAGGCTCTTTGTGAAACAGAACAACTACTCCTCCCTTCTTCCCCATCGCAGAGGAACCAAAGGTCTGCCCCACCCAGTCATGACTAAGTTTGGCATGTTCAGCCTCCGACTGGTAGGTTTCTTGCAGAAACACTATATCGCAGCAGTGCCTAGGCAATGCCCGCAAAACATGATAGTGTTTGATGGGAGAGTTGAGCCCACAAACGCTGCAGGATTTTACTCTTAAAGGACTGCCCACTTTATAAATCTGCAATATTTCTCCACATTATTCCATTTATTTTGGGGAGCCACCCAGCCTAAGACTCCCATTTTTCCTTTGCCATCGAGCGTATAAACACTCACCCAATTGCCCAAGTTTACAAAGTGAACCATCTTCTTCTTCCTTCCCCTCCTCCCTAATCCTTCCTCCCCATCCCCTCTCCCTTCCGTGAACCACTCCACTCAACTGAACAGGCCATGCTATGATGCTAGGCTTTCTCCCCTCTCTTTACCCCAACCCCATCCCCCCTTCTGATAAGCCCTCTACCAATGACCATATTCCTTTACCCTTCGTCCCTAGTAACCACCAGAATAACACTCTAACACTCTTAACTCAACAATATCCCCTTAACATGCTTAACCCAGAAATCTACAATCCCATCTAGGGGTTCCCTCCCTGCATGGACTCCCCCCCCCCCCATTTTTAAATATATAAGGGGATCCTAGTCTGGCCCTCCCACCTTTGAGTCTATGAGTCTCTATCCCCTTCCTCCCCACAGGATACCTCTTCCATTTCCATCAGGAAAAAAAAAAACTTAACATACAGATTTATAATCATTTGAGCATTAGTAGTCCCACTCTGAACAACCTCTGGAGCAATCCTCAGGATCGCTGATCTTCTAGACCTCGCATACTCAAAAAAAACCTCCACTCTCTCCACCACCATGGGTCCCAAGTTCAATGTCACTCTCCCACTCTCCCACACCAGTTCAATATGCTCAACCTCTCCAGGCTTGGGAAAGAAATTAAGATAATATTTTCAGCAAACCAAGGTGTTCAGACATACTTGTATGTCTTGCTCCTCTCCCAGTTCCAGGCAGGGCCGGCCCGTCCATTGAGCAAGAATGTTTTTTGCACAGGGCCCCGCGTTTCAGGGGGCCCCGCGCAAAGAACATTCTGCTTTTTTCATTTTAAAATTACATTTAAAAAAAAAACCTGTCTCTGGCCGCTGCCGCGTCCGTCGCAGCAGCGGCAGAATGGAGTGTCCCGCGGGGCCCCCTCTCCTCGTTGAGCCCTCTGCAAGGGCTTTCAGATTCGCGAAGGGAGAGTGCTCCCTCGCGTCTCTGTAAAGCCCGCAGGGGCTAATGGGAAATTTCCCAAAAGGGGCAGATGGGAAATTTCCCATTAGCCCCTGCGGGCTTTACAGAGACGCGAGGGAGCACTCTCCCTTCGCGAATCTGAAAGCCCTTGCAGAGGGCTCAACGAGGAGAGGGGGCCCCGCGGGACACTCCATTCTGCCGCTGCTGCGACGGACGCGGCAGCGGCAGCAGCTAGAGCCAGGTGTTTTTTTTTTTTTAATTTGCCAGAAGGGAAGGGAAGAAGGGGGAGGGGGGGTTAAGACTGGTAATGGGCTGGGGGGCTGATGGAGGCTGTCTGGAAATGTGCTGGGGGGGTTAAGACTGGTAATGGGCTGGGGGGCTGATGGAGGCTGTCTGGAAATGTGCTGGGGGGGGTTAGGACTGGAAATGTGCTGGGGGGGGGGTTAGGACTGGAAATGTGCTAGGGGGGGGTTGGGACTGGAAATGTGCTGGGGGGTGTAGGAATGGAAATGTGCTGGGGGGGAGTTAGGACTGGAAATGTGCTGGGTGGGGGGGGGGTTAGGACTGGAAATGGGCTAGGGGGGGGGTTAGGACTGGAAATGTGCTGGGGGGGGTTAGGACTGGAAATGTGCTGGGTGGGGGGGGGGGGTTAGGACTGGAATGGGCTGGGGGGGTTAGGACTGCTAATGGGCTGGGGATGATGGAGGCTGACTGGAAATGGGGTGAGGGGGGTTTAGGACTGGAAATGGGCTGGGGGGGGTTAGGACTGGAAATGTGCTGGGGGGGTTAGGACTGGAAATGTGCTGGGTGGGGGGGTTAGGACTGGAAATGGGCTGGGGGGGTTAGGACTGCTAATGGGCTGGGGCTGATGGAGGCTGACTGGAAATGGGGTGGGGGGGGTTAGGACTGGAAATGGGATAGGGGGGGTTAGGACTGGAAATGTGCTGGGGGGGGGTTAGGACTGGAAATGTGCTGGGTGGGGGGGGTTAGGCCTGGAAAGGGGCTGGGGGGGGTTATGACTGCTAATGGGCTGGGGCGGATGGAGGCTGACTGGACAGGGGGTGTGGGGGGTTAGGACTGGAAATGGGCTGGGGGGTTAGGACTGGAAATGGGCTAGGGGGGTTAAGACTGGTAATGGGCTGGGGTTGATGGAGGCTGACTGGAAATGGGGTGATGGGGGTTAGGACTGGAAATGGGCTGGGGGGGGTGGTTAAGACTGGTAATGGGCTGTGGGCTGATGGGGGCTGTCTGGAAATAGGGTGATGGGGGGTTAGGATTGCTAATGGGCTATGGGGGGTTAGGACTGCTAATGGGCTATGGGGGCGCTAGGACAGGAAATGGGCTGATGGGGAGGGGTTAGGACTTGAGGTGGGCTGATGGGGGGGTTAGGACTGGCAATGGGCTATGGGGGGCTGACTGGAAATGGGCTGATGGGGTTAAGACTGGAAGTGGGCTGATGGGGGGGGTTAGGACTGGTAATGGGTTATAGGGGGGGCTTAAACTGAAAATGGGTTGATGGGGGGCTAGGACTGGTAATGGGTTGGGGGATTGCTATGACTGGAAATGGACTGAGTGGACGGGGAGGCTTGAACTGCAAATAGCTGATGGGGAGGGAGCTTGGAATGGAAATGGGCTGTGAGGGAAGGGAGCTAGGACTGAAAATGGGCTGATGGAGCAGCTAGGATAGGACTGGAAATGGGCTGTTGGGGGGGAGCTAAGATTGGAAATGGGCTGTGGTGGGGGCTTGAATTGAAATGGACTCATGGAGGGGCTAGAACTGGAAGTAGGCTCATGGGGGGGCTTGGACTGGAATTGGGCTGAGTGGAGGGGAGCTAGGATTTGACATGGGCTGATGGTGGGGCTAGGAAATGACTAGAAATGGGCTGATGGGGGGCTAGGATTGGAAATGAGCTGATGAAGGGACTCACTGAAAATGGATGGGGGAGCTAGGACTGGAAATGGGTTGATGGGGGGCTAGAAGGGAATGGATGCTGGGTGAGACTGGAACTAGAAGGGAGCTGATGTTGGGGGAGGATTAGAATGGGATGGGGCTGGGAGAGTAAAATGGAGAGGGGAAAAATATTTTGTGTGGGAGGGATGAAAAATCTACAATTGGCCGGGTATTGGGAGAGTAAGTGGGGATTGAGGATGGAGGGTAAAATTTGTGTGGATGACATAAGAATGAGGAAAGAGCAAAAGGAGAAAGATTAGTATGTTAAAGCAGATGTAGAGAGAGAGGATGGAAAGAAAACTAGAAGAGAGAAGAAAGGACAAATGGACAGCAGACGATGGAGAGTTAGCAGAAAACATGAAGAAACCAGAAGAAAGTGGCTGGAGCAATTGCAACTGAAAAAAAAATGCACAAAAGGTAGAAAGATATCTCTTTATTTTGAATTTATTAACTGGAATATGAAAGCTCTGGGAAATGTGCATCATTAACGTCTGCGCTTTGTTTGGTACAAGAGGAAATTGATTTATAGTTTTATTTCTACAGTGTTGTTGTACATTCCAAGTTTGGCTTTTGGGGTTCCCAGTTTAATTATTGCCTTCCTGTTTCTAAATTGCGATTCCTTGTTTGGTGATGGTCTATGTTCTGCATGTGTAACTGAGCTGAGGTATTCTGTTTATGTAATTCCTATTTGACATTGCCACTTGTTCTCTTTCCCCAGTATTCTCTGAAATGTACTGGTTTAATATTTGCAGTGTTTCCTTTTGATAGGTAGGGTCTGGTGCTTTGTGAGTCCTGGTAATGCTGTCAGGATACAGCGGGTTTGCTATGGGTTCTAAATGGGCAGCGTTTGTAGTAGTTCCTAATGTGCCTGGCGGTTGGCACTGGATTATAGTATGTAGAAATCTTTTAGTCCTTTCTTTATCCATACACTCATTAAGAGACATGTTTACTAAAAGTTAGTGAATGGCAACATTATGCAAATATTTATGCAAATAAGACCACTTATGCAAATGAGGCCCCGCACCGAGTCTCCGCACATGGCCCCGCACCCCCCTTGGGCCGCCCCTGGTTCCAGGGTAGGTTACCATAAAGCTGTGGGTCTAACTTTTCTTTTGTCTAGTATCTCATACTGGCCGTACTCTATACTGAAGATTTACCCCTGAGTGTTTGGATTAAATTGTCCACATATGGGGCGGTAGCCTCTGCTGTATCAAATACTTGCACTGTCCCATACACAAAGAAGCGAAGCCGAGAGGAATACAACACCGTGAACTTTATTTTAGCATCCACGAGCTTCTGACACACACCTGCATAAGCTCGCCTCTTCTGGCTTAATGCTGGTGAGTAATCCTGAGAAAGTTTAAGTGGTACTCCCTCATGCACAAGGGGTCCCTTCCTAGGGGCAGCTCTTAGTATGCATTCCTTTTGTGCAAAGTTCAGGAATCTAGCCAATACCACACACAGTTGCTGATCATGTATGCGGGTAGGCCCCAAACTTTGTGCCCTTTCAATAACTATAGGGCCCACGCTCCCCAGTGACCGTGCGATTGGCAGCAATGCCTCAAGGTATCCCCTTAATTCTACCTCCTTCACCGATTCCGGGATACCAAAAAATTGTAAGTTTTTCCGCCACCCCCTATTCTCCAAGTTGTCGGGCTTCTCCGCTTGTAACTTCGCAAGCTCTGTTAATCATTGAACTTCTTTCTCCACAGAGGGAAGAGCCTCTTCTTGCCATCCAGCCTCTCCTCCGCTTGATGCAGTCGGCTCTTGAACCCACTAAAAATATGAGCCATAGAATCCAGCTTACCATTAAGTTCCTCTAGTTTTGTATTGAGGGCTCCCACCACTCCTCCAGTAACTTCCTCCACCAATGAGGCTTTCTGCAATGAGAGGGGTGACACTGGGGCATCTGCCATTTTCCCCGGTCCTGCTGTTCCCTTCTCTTTGTCCATTTTTGCTGATTTCATGCTTCGCTGGGGGTTAATAGCAACCAGACGGTTTAAAACATTCAACAAAGACTCATTCATAAACAAAATCACTCCACAACTTCAACAGGAATACGACATCCTTGACCTAAAGACAGAAAAATGGAACACTATAATATCTAACGGAACATCTGCCCCAGCGAGCACAGAACAACAAACACACAAGAGATCCAACGCCCCATGGTACTCAAATGAAATCAGAATTGCAAAGCGCACACTCAGAAGACTGGAAAGAAAATGGAGACGGAACAAATCACACAACCTACTAACCCAATACAGAGGCAAGCAACTGGAATATAATAATCTAGTAAATGAGTGTAGACAGCAACACCATACCAACTTAATCATGAAATCTACTAATAGACCAAGAGAACTCTTTAGCATTGTCCAAAAGCTCACCAAGGACGACACACAACAAAGTACACACCACCCTGACCCACAAAATAGGCAGATTACATGAAGTCAAAACCACCAACCAAACATGCTCTCATACACCACAAAGACCCGATTACAAGATAAAAAAATCATGGGAGAGCTTCAGCATACCAACAAAGCAACAAGTAGAAGACATTATATCTGGACTAATGTGGTACCCTAGCCTGGGCCTAAGGCTTACAGCTATGGGCTGCTTTTGTCTGTCCTTAAATGAAACTTTCCCCCTTGTCACCAGCAATGCACTCTGGGACTTGTAGCTGGTAATTTGCATAAAAAGACAAACTGTAGTTGTGCAACCGTTGGTTGAGGCAAACAAAAATATTTATTTTGTGGATTTCCAAACGCATTAAAGCTCTGCATGCAAACACAAAATGAATATTTCTCCAATAACAAAGAGTAAAATAAGGATAACTGGAACTGAAGGTGAACTGAGCACAAATCTCTTATATACAAAAGCTGTTATCTTCAATAAAGCAAAACACAGCACAGCCTTTTAAGCAATTTCAGCAAAGGTAAATTTCTTCTTCTATGAAACCTTCTTTTAACACTGCTTACAAGCTTTTAAGCCTCTTTAAGACAAAACGAGCAGTCCATCGGAATATCTTTTGGAACGGACTGTGACTCATATAGATCCATCTGCATGGGTCCTTGGACTACGGCTGGCTTATCTCTGTTTCTATACTCCACAGCTTCTTCAAGCTTTCTGGCTTGTAGGAATTCACAAAACTCATTCCATAACTTCTCTCTTGGGTAAGGAACATTAACATTAGGAGAGTGAACTTTCCCTCCCTCTAATGCCTGCTTTAAAGTTTCTACTGTGTCCCAGTTTACTGCACTGCTTTCGGTTGTGTTCTGGTTCTTTCCCCAAAGTAACTTATCCACCCACCTTCTAGCAGTTGGAGCATTCAGCACGGGGTCCTGAATACTGGATAAAGGCACCTGTTCCAGCTGGTTTGTAGCCCTTCCAACTAACCTTCTGCTGGCTTTAGGTTTGGGAGTTTTTCTCAGGTATGAAGTGCTTCCTTCTCTGCTTTCAGCCTTCAGCAACTGGACGTCAGTCTCCTCGTGGCTTTCAGCTCTCCTTACTCTCTGAGCTCTGTCCTCCTGGGAACTTTCTTCCCCCTGGGAACTCTCTTCCTCCTGGGAATTTCTTTTTCCTTGAGAACTGCTTCCTCCTTGAGAACTCCTTGCCTCTTGAGCACTCTGAGAACTCTCCTGAGAACTCCTCTGAGAACTAACTAACTTCTGTTTTGAGACGGGTTTAAAAACCTGTTTCCTTACTGCCACACCTTTCTCTTTGCACATGTGCTCATAGTCAGTAAGCAAGCCTGCCTCCTCGTTAGAGCTAGGGCGTGGCTTGGCTTGACTTTTTTTCAAAGTAGCTTTTCTACCTCTGTGCAAAGCTGGGCTGTCAGAAGTTTTAAAGGCACAAATACCATTTTCTTCTATTTCCATTCTTTCCTGGTCACTCTCATCACCACACTAAACACAACAACTTCACCGTCAGACCCATGCCCAGTAGCGTGGCAGAAAGCTACAAAAAGCCAACTCTCTCATCACTTTCAAAAAATCATCAAAGATTCACTCCAACAAGGATACAACCTCTAAAGCATGCAACCTCTATAGCATGCAATGATAAGACCAATACTCAAAAGTAGCAACCTGAGCCCATCCGAACCAAAATCATACCGTCCCATCTTCAACCTGCCATTCCTTGCTAAAATCATGGAAAAGGCAGTGCAAAGACAACTTTAGGACCATATTGACATAAATGCCCCACTGGACATCCATCAGCATGGATTCAAGCCCCAACATGGTGTAGAAACTCTACTCACCTCCCTCTTTGACAATCTCCTAAGAGGCATGGACAACATAAAAAACAGCTTCTTGCTAGTGTTTATGGATATTTCGGCGGCCTTCGACACTGTGTCCCACACTAAGCTACTGCATCGCTTACAACAGATAGAACTATGTAAGAATACCCTGAATTGGTTTACATCATACTTGGGAAGGGCGAACACAACAAGTCAAATGTGACCAAAAGAAATCACTGCAATTCCCAGTCATGCAAGGAATACCACAAGGCTCAGCCCTATCATCAATGCTCTTTAACATCTACATCCAGCCCATATGCAACATCATCAAGCACCATAAACTACACTATCACATTTATGCTGATGACATCATGATATACGCCCCAATCAACCTACTAGCACTAAATACCACAACAACAACCAAATGTCTCGAAGACATGAATGACTGGCAAATAGCCAACAACGTAACGGTCAACTATGATAAAACCGAGGCAATGTTCGTCACCAGGAACCCCACCTTCATACCTCCACAAACTATCAATATCTTAGACAAACATATAGAAGCCAAAGAAGAAGTTAAGTATCTAGGCATCACATTGGACAGAGCGCTGAACCTGAAATCCCACATCACCAAAACCGCAAACAAGCCCTATCAACGTTTGAGGACCATCAAACAAATCAAACCAATACTCTGTCAGAACCACTTCCGCACAGTGTGCCAAGCACTCATCACACCACTGCTTGACTATGGAAATTCACTATACCAAGGCCTCCCTCAACAGACAGTACACCCACTACAGATGGTGCAAAAAACCACAGCACGCATCATTACAGACACTCCAAGGACAGAGCACATCACCCCTGTCTTACAGCAACTACACTGGCTCCCAATGCTGGCACGAGCTAAATACAACAATCATGATCATCTTCAAAATCATTCACCATCTCTCAGCAGACGTACTCCAAGACGTTATAACAAGCGATATCAGCAATAGACCAAGAAGAGCCAATAACAACAACATGATCGGCACACCTGCAGGCTATCACAAACCAAGCAAACAACTTCAAAAAGAGCTCCATCACTACTGGCCTCCACACTATGGAATGTCCCTGCCAACGAGCCTGAGGGCACTAGATGACATCACTGATTTCCGCAAAGACCTCAAAACCCTGTTATTTATAGAATCATACGAGCATTTAGACAACAGCCCATACCCAAACAGAAACACAACCACCTCTGCCAACTAGACACACACTCTTCCTACCTACACACGTTATTAAACACCCTCTTGTTAAATGTTACCCCTTAATTGTACTGTCTAAATGGTGTTAAGTAATTCTGTTGTCTAAATGTTTACAAGTACCCTAATGTTTTATTTATTTATTTACATTCTCTTATATACCACGCTATTTTCCATCAGTGCAGTTTACATTGAACAAACTGAAATTACATTGAACAGGGCATTATAACTTGGAGATAACTATTTTACAGGGAACATGGGCTATGGAGGGTTAAGTGGCTTGCCAAGACCACAAGGAGCACCTGTGGGACTAGAAACCCCAGTCCTTCCAGCCCAAGGTTGCTGTCCTCTAGTGGGATTTGAACCCCCGACCTTCTGGCCTGAAGTACCTTGCCCCAATCACTAGGCCATTCCTCCACTCCATGTTAAATGTAACCCTCCAATTGTGATGTGACGTGACCACCTTGATTGAAGGATAAGGTGGCATACAAATCTGTCTCAATAAATAAATAAATAAATAATACTTGTTTGAAAGGCAAGTGGAATGAAGGCAAACTTTCTCACCATCCAGCATCTACATGGCGGGGTAAATGCCGGTGAATATGAGCGCTTTTGGAGAAACCCTGGGAGAGGGTTTTCAGCAAGCCCCCATTCTCCCCCCAGTGCACCACGTGACCCTCCATCCCCCTCTTTTTATCATCATGCAGACCCAATAAAGCTGTTTCTGTAGCCAGTACAAAATCCTAACTGGTGACTAACTAACACCCATTCAAGTACCTTCCCCAAAAAGGAAGATGAGAAATTGGTCTATAACTTTATACCTTTCCTCCAGGTACTTCTCCAAATCTTTTTTAAACCCATCTACACTAACAACTTTGACTATATCATCCAGTAACAAATTTCAGAGTTTAATTACACATTGAGTGAAAAAATATTTTCTCTTATTTTATTTATTCTCTTATATACCGTGCTATTCTGCATCAGTGTGGTTTATATATTTATTTATTTATTTAACGTACATTTGTATCCCGCTGCTTCCAGTGATCAGCAGCGGTTGCTATACATGGGAGAGTTGGCTGTACCAGCCGGTAATTAGAGTATATACATTTCGATTAGGGTGGGGAGATAGTGCACAGCAAGCATGGGGTTACAGCATTTACAGTTGATTGAATATCGCAGCTACATACAGGGTACTTAAAAACATATTTACAATTTATACAAAGGATCCTTATATACATATTTACATACGGCTGGGTGCATTTCATGAGATTAGTGTATTTCATGAGGTTAAGTTGAAATGTGATTGGAAGAGGTGCGTCTTAAGTTGTTTTCGAAAGTCTTTCAGATCGCAGACTTCACGTAGATCACTTGGCAACCGGTTCCAGAGTGCCGGAGCTATAAATGAGAAAGCTCTGTTGCTGGTGCATGCATTAACCTTTGTGAAGCACTTCGGGATACTGAGGGTATTTAGGTTCGGTGTTCGTCTACTTCTGTTGTTGGGTAGATTGGATATTAAGCTGTTGAGGTGTGAGGGCGCTATGTCATGGATGAGTTTGAAAGTCGTGACTATGATTTTGTATTGAATGCGGGCCGTGATTGGGAGCCAGTGAAGCTCAATTAGCGTGGGCGTAATGTGGTCAGAGAGTCCTTTTTGCATAATGATTCGGGCTGCTACATTTTGTGCCATTTGTAGAATATTTATAGTTTTTCTTGGCAGGCCTTGCAGTATGGCATTGCAATAGTCCAAGTGTGGGATGATGAGGGCTTGAGCGACAGATCTAAAGTCAGTATGATCGAGGATGCTACGTAGGGCTGCAAGACTCTTAATTTGTGGAAAATAGCCCAATTGGTAATTCAAAGGTGCTTGTCCATATGCAGGTTGCTGTCAAGCATCACTCCGAAATATTTTATCTCTGTTTTGATGTTGTAGTTATTACTGTTCATGGTGACCATTGTGGGAGGCTCGAATCCCGGTTTCCTGGAGATACACATTGCTTCTGTTTTCTTGTGGTTTATGGACATATTGTTGTGTTGGAGCCAGACTTGAAGTTCGTGTAGGCAATTTTCTAGTTTGTTGAGGTTTGGGTTATTTACGTCTAGTTGTGTATAGAGCATTAGGTCATCTGCGTAGATATGGTAGTTGATGTCGTGGCCCTGGAATATATTGCATACTGGTTGAAGGTATAAGTTAAAAAGGAGGGAGGAGAGGGCGGAGCCCTGTGGAATGCCTTGGGTCTGCGGGAAGGGGGTTGCTTTGATATTGTTGAAGTTGACCTGCTGCATTCTGTTTGTTATATAGGAGGAGAACCATTTTAGTGGAGTTCCTGAGATACCTATGGACTCGAGTCGTTCTAAAAGTGTGGGGTGATGCACTGAGTCGAAGGCTGCTGAGATGTCTATGAATATAAGCATGTACATCTTGCTCTTGTTTTCCAGACCCTTGAGTAGTTTGTCCATTAGGGCTAACAGGAGGGTTTCTACGCCGTGATGTTGCCGAAACCCGTATTGATGCACATCAAGGGCGTTTGTGTCATCATGTGGTTTTGCAGCTGCCACTGCACTGCCTTTTCAATGATCTTGGTGAGGAAGGGTATGCTTGAGATAGGGCGGTAAGAGGTAGGGTCGTCCTTGTTGAGCGCTTTGTTTTTTCAAGATGGGATGTATAAGAGACTTCTTGAGAAGTGATGGCATGAGGCCTTGTTGTAGTGAAAGGTTCACTATGTGGGAGATGTGCTGCGCTATTTCCTCTTTGGTTGCCTTGATCCAGGAGGCTGGACAGGGGTCAAGAGGGAGGTAGTGGTTCTTAGGTTGGTGATGATGTCTTTTATCTGCTGGTCATCCACTCTCTGGAAAGTTGACCATTTTCCGCCCTGGTCAGGACTTCCCCGGGTGTTGATTACTTGAAGGGAGTTGGCTGAGTCCAGTTTTGGCGCGGGGAGGGCAGGTGCTGTGGGATTGAGCTTGCTGGCATAATGATCCCCTAGCCGTTGGGCTGTTATGGAACCACTAGGGTTGGTTTCTTGCGGAGCCTTGGTGAGGGATTTGACGAGCGCGAAAAGCTCCCTAGGCCTGTTGAGGGCCTTATTGAGTGTGCTTGTGTGGTGTGTTTTCTTTGCTTGGTTGACCTCATTCTTGTATGTTGACAGGAGGTTGAGGTAAGCCTTTTTGCGCTCCTCGGTTTTGTGTTTTCTCCATTTTTGTTCTTGCATGTTTCCGTAATTTTGTTTACATTGAACAAACTGAAATTACATTGAACAGGGCATTATAACTTGGAGATAACTATTTTACAGGGAACATGGGCTATTGAGGGTTAAGTGGCTTGCCCAAGACCACAAGGAGCACCTGTGGGACTAGAAACCCCAGTTCTTCCGGCCCAAGGTTGCTGTCCTCTAGTGGGATTTGAACCCCTGACCTTCTGGCCTGAAGTACCTTGCCCCAACCATGAAGCCACTCCTCCTCCTTATTAGTCTTTAATGGGCTACACTGTAGCTTCATTGCATGTACCCTAGTCTTTCTACTTTTTGATGGCATAAAGAATCGATCTACGTTTACCTGTTCCACTCTATTCATTAATTTATAGACCTCTATCTTATCTCCCCTCAGCTGTCTCTTTTACAGATTGAAGAGCCAAAAACGTTTAAGCCTCTCCTCATAGGGGTATCCACCCATCCCCTTTACCATTTTGGTAGCTCTTCCCTGTGCCTTTTCTAAATCCGCTATATCCTTTTTAAGATAGGGTGACCAGAATTGCAAACAATATTCAAGGTGAGGTCGCATGATGGAACGATACAGAGGGATTATAATATTCTTTGTTTTATTCTCCATTCCTTCCCTTATGATTCCTAGCATTCTATTTGCCTTCTTGGCTGCCACTGCACATTGGGAGGAGGGGTTCAAGTATTATCCACGATGACGCATAAATCTTTTTCCTGTGTGGTGGTTCCTAATTTGGAACTTTGCATCATGCAAGCAAAATTTGGGTTGTTCTTTCCTCGGTGCATAACTTTGCACTTGTCCACATTAATTTTCATCTGCCATTTGACTATCCAGTCATCCAATTTATCAAGGTCCTCTTGCAATTTTTCACAATCCTCTTGGGTTTTAACAACTTTGAATAATTTTGTCTCATCTCATCTGTAAATTTGACTACCTCACTCGTTATTTCCATTTCTAGATCATTTATGAATATGTTAAAAAACAGCAGACCTAGCACAGATCCCCTGGGGTATTCTACTATTCACCTTTCTCCTTTGGGAAAAATGTCCATTCAACCCTACCCTCTGCTTTGTATCTTTGAACCTGTTACTGATTCACAATAGTACACTGCCTCCTATCCCATGACTTTTTGACTTCGCCAAGAATCTCTCATGAGGGACCTTGTCAAAGGCTTTCTGAAAATCCAGATACAGTATATCGACTGGCTAACCTTTTATCTACCTGTTTATTCACACCTTCAAAATAATATACAGATTAGTAGGACAAGACCTTCCTTGGCTAAATCCATGTTGGCTTACTCCCATTAAACCATGACAATCTACATGTTCCGTAATTTTGTTCTTTATAAATGTTTCTACCATTTTGCCCGGTACTGATGCAGGCTCACCGGCCTGTATTTTTCCAGATCACCCCTGGAATCTTATTTAAAAATTGTTGTTACATTGATCATTCACCAATCTTCAGGTACTATAGATGATTTTAATAATAGTTCACAGGTTACTAATATTAGGTCTGCAATCTCATATTTCAGTTCTTTCAACACCCTCGGGGTGTACAATCAAGCCCAGGTGATTTGCTACTGTTTAGTTTATCAAATAGTTGTAATATATATTTCCTGTTTATTGATATGTCTTTGAATTCTTCCGATGCATCACCTTTAAATACCATTTCAGTCGTGGATAACTCCCTACCTCTTCTTCAGTAAAGACCAAAAAAGAATCATTCAGTCTCTGTGCTATGGCCTTGTCCTCTCTCAATGCCCCTTTTACCCCTCTATCATCTAATGGCAAAACTAACTCTCTCATAGGTTTTTTGCTACAAATGTACTTGAAAAAGTCTTTATGATGTGTTTTTGCTTCCACAGCATGCTTCTTCTCAAATTCCCTCTTTGCCTGCCTTATCAATGCCTTACAGTTAACTTGCCAGTGCTTATGTTGTTTCCAATTTTCGTCATTTGGATCATTATTCCATTTCCTGAAAGATGCTTTTTTGGCTACAACAGCCTCTCTGACCTCACCTTTAAACCATGCTGCGATTTCTTGGACTATCCTTCCACCTTTCTAAAGTGTGGAATACGCTGGTCTGGGCTTCCAAGATAGTATTTTTAAACATTCATGTTTGATGTAAATCTTTAACTTTTGCAATTGCTCCTTTTATTTTTTCTTAACTATCTTCCACATTTTAATCATAGGGTTATGTTTACTAAAACCCCGTTAAAGTGCGGGCCGCGGTAGAGTGCGGGTGCCATATAAGGAGTGGCGTTTCGCACTGAAAAAGAAAATCCGTGAGTGACAGATACGCTAAGGTGCGCGTCGCCCATGTGCGCCCCACACATTAGCGCACGAGATGGCTGTGCGGGAGGCATAAGTGGCGCGCTGATGTGTAAGCAGGAGAGCAGAGCCACAGCACAATTGTCAAGGCACCTACCACTGGTGCAGGAATCAGGGGTTCGATCCCCCACAGTGCTTAAGGTAGACAGCTGGCTGAGGCATTACTTTAGGAGCTAGTCCAATATTGTGCGGCATAAGGCGGCACGCTGATGGGCATTAGGCAGTGCGCTATTGATTTAGGAGGCTTTTTAATATTGTGCGGCATAAGGCGGCGCGCTAATGTGGAAGCACAGGAACAGAACCACAGCCAATGGTTAAGACACTGACCAATGGTGCAGGGATCAAGGGTTCAATCCCCACAGTGCCCAATGAACAAGGCTTGCTGAGGCAGTACATATTATGGGGAAGATTGCTTTTGGAGTCATTTTATTTTTTTTTTTTTTTAAACTTTTATTTTCATTTTGCAACAAACAAAAGAAACAGCACACCAAAGGAGACAAAACAATATACAATAAAGAAAGTAAACCCAATTACCCCCCACCCCCACGCTTCTTCTCTAGCTGATTATGTCAGCATGTGAGCGCTTCCAAACAACAGTGATTATACATCAAAACAATCAAAAGAGTATCTGCGATACAGAATAATCATGGGACAAAGATATATACAAATTTAGACAGTCAGATGAGAGCATTGAGCAGAATGTACATAGTCATTGAGCATCTTCCATTTTAGACCGATGATGAGGAGTCTGAATGGGGGAAGCAAACATACGAGGTATTTGTTCATATTTACTGTAGAGACAGACATGATTCCACCATTCATTGGGGCTCAGATGGGAGCTATTTTTCCAGTATTTCGTAATTAGGGAAATAGCAATGCCAAGCATAAAGTCCAAAAGGAAGTAAGCCGTTTTTGGAAGAGAGGGGATCCCCGCAGCTGAGCGAAGTCCCACTATCCTCCAAGAAAGGGGCTCTTGAAAGTGCAAAATAGACTGGATACGACCCCAGACCCGACGCCAGTAATACTGTAGTGCGGGACATTCATACATAACATGAGGTAGTGAACCAATGGCCGCATGACATGTCCAACAACTATTGCCCTGATTAGTGTTCCATTTGGCTAATCTGTCGGAGTGTAAAAACACCGGTGGGCTAGAAAGAAGAGTGTCTGAGTGAGTGAGGCGGATCGGGAGACCCGTGTCACTCTACTCCAGACAAGGCTCCATTGCTCCGGGGTCAAAGTCGCATGCAATTCTCTCTCCCATGCTTTCTGCGCTATAGGGGTATCTCTAGTTATAGCATTCACAATAAGGTTTTTGTAAAAATTGGATGCTACACCCGGTGAACTACCGATATATCGGTATAGTCTCCAACCAACCTTGTGTAGGGGAGGCCGATTCGGGAGCACCTTATCCAGGCGGGCCGAGGTGGCATTGGGGGCTGTATGTGTTTCACCCAAGCGTAAAGTAGTGTTTCGCTGGGAGACCAACTTCAAGTTGCAATTCACTAACAGTTTTCCAGCGACCTTCTTGGACCAACTGACTAGGACTCCAAATGCCCCTAGTGTACCCGGGGCTCCACGCCATCGGCTTAATTTGTATTCGACATCGAGTATTGTACCACAGTGGGAGCTTGTCTACCGTCCAGAGTCGGGGGTCTAACGATTGCATAAGATTATTAAAGCCACCTAAGTTGTCTAAAAGCATTGGTGGAACGTGGGAGTCTGATGGGAGAGTCATACCAGGAAGAAAAGTAAGAGGAATCGGTTGGCAAGTTTCCTCTTCTATGTCTAGTCCACACGGTTCTACTCGGTACTGGAT